>CAJNOP010000003.1:5926409-5959807 GCA_905250075.1 Rotaria sp. Silwood1 | reverse complement strand
TACAATGCAGAGTGCTACTAAGGAAAAATACTTTATGCATAAACCAGAAGACATTTACTCATGAGGCATAACACGGCACTCCTGAGACATCACCTAAAATGCTATCGCAGCAAGTACGCTAATTGTGATACCCTAACTCTTCCCTGATTGTATTCATGACCATTACCGGCTAATGCTGAAAGGAGAGCTATCTTGTAGAATTCTACCACTTATTCAGATTATAAAAGTGCTCTGAGACTACCAGAATCACAGCATCATTATATAGTCTTATCATACATGGACATATCCTATTTTAAGCATTTTTCATAAAAATCAAAAATTTCCTGTTCCTTGAATAATCCCGTAACCAAAGGGTTAATTCATTCGTGCCACGACGACAAAATAAGGTATACAATCTTTGTAAGCTCTCTAATTCTTAAGCAGACTAAACAATTAGCTCTACTACTATACATTCCCCAAATCGAAGCTTATACTGAACTAAATTTTCTCAAAGCGAAAAGAGGTTTTCATCATAGTTTATCCCTACTTAGGAAGCTGGTCCTTCTTTCTCGTCGAAAATGCCTGAGTACGTGTCATTTATTGATACTAAATATCCATTAACATAAGTTTAATTTCAATTTTGTAAATAACATTTATTAGCGCTTCTGTGAAGAAACCTTTGTCAAGCCTGTATTTGCTAACTCGCTTCACTTTCTCTCGAACCTTTTATGCTGCGAACGATCATTCTGAAACCATACCTCGCCTAGCTTCGTCCTGAACTAAGTGAAGCAAGGTGTCTTGAAAGGGCTTCGTTTCGTTTCACGACGTATTATCGAGAAACCTTAAAAAGAGTATCGGTGAACTAAAGCAATAAAAAAGAAAGAAAGAAACAGTAAAGATCAACGTTAAAATGATGTAATTCTTGCGTTCTTTTAATATTCGTTCGCTTGCGCTACCATAAAAAAACATATTTACATGTTTATGCCAGCGAGCAAGAAAAACAAAGTGGCACAATCTAACACTGGATGATTAGTTTCTCTTCGATCTCTATGATTTAATAACACTTACAAAAAACATACTGATATGTACGACGAATAACAGCGAAGTATACCGAAACTTTATAGTCATCCTGGTGAAGCAGAAATCATTTGGCACAACAGCTGTGAGCCTGCCTGGAATGGAAGGCTGATTTCTTAACGCAGTGTATTACCATGTACTTCACTTCTCTAGTAGATATCCGCTTCAGTAGGATAGATGAAATGGTTAGATTTCGAACATTTCTTAATATGTTTTAGATTTTTCGTAGTTCTCGATAAACCTAATGTTGTGGTAGTATTTTCTACTCTTTGTATTATTAATGAATAACATTTAACTTTGATGAAATGATGAATCTGAGCTAGGACCGTCCGCTAGCCTTATAGACGCAGGAATACATATAAGTTATCAAGCTAAATTTTATACGCAATGTATTACATCTCTTCCACAAATTTTCTTGAGGAAATTGGTAACATTTCTTAGGAGATCAATCTATTTGGTTTCGAACAGATATTGTTCACTTCTAAATCCAGTTACTGACTAACGAAATCGAAACAAATATTGCTTTTTAATAAATATCGTTTATGTATGATGAGAGTCCAAAGTTATAAATCTTTCGAGTGAGATTAAAGATTCATTAGAGTCCGATTTTCTGAGTCTCTAGTAATTTATACAGCACCATACAGAAGAATAACAATAAACTGCATTGCAGCCACTGAAAATAAAGAAACGTCCTCAAAGGATAGTCACTTTTCCTTGTCAACTTGTGGAGTGTTTTATTCTTGTCGCCATTAACGATGTAAATAAATACAAGATACACCTTATCGTATTTGATGATAGCCATCTTGCTTCATCAAATACTCGAGAAACATGATTGTTCGATTTGATTACTAAGCGCTTGGAGACGAAGACGTAACGGATTAAGATGGAAATTCGAATTCGCAAAGCTTAGGTGATGCCTTTAAGTTACTGTCTATAAAGTAGGAGCTGTGAGTGTATGAACTCAGACTTATCTTCGATATTATCATATGAAGACTTCATCAATGAATATAGACCATTGGGACCTTTTTCATGAAAACCGTTCCCATACACTCGGAGGATTGGTTGTTAGTTGTTGAACACGAGGTGTCTTTAGCCGCTGGAAGTCTATATATTCTTCTTTTTAATACATGGCACAGATGCCAAAAAGAAGCAACGTCATAGCCAATAAGATGTCGAACAACAAAGATATAAGAAAAGGCGCTGAATTAGGAATTAATTTCGTAATGAAAAATTTTAGCATCCCTTTAGCAGATACTCAGCTTAGAAACATGATTGATTATTGTTCAACGAAAACCTGAAAAATGATTCCATGTTTGACCAAAGAAACGAGTGTTCAACTTGGAAAATTACTGCAAGAAATCGATATTTTCGACGGAACATTTTTTCTGGGGATGAGAGAGTAGACATTGGACCACATAATCAGGGATAGCAGTCCTCAGATAATCACCTATGACCACAAGGAGAAGAGAAAGTGTCGAACACGGCAAAAAGCTGATCAAATGACTAATGAACGGGCCCTTATAGTTCTGATTAAATTGAAAAATCGTGAATCAGACTAACTGATACACTGTATAAAAATACTTTTTAAATATAGTTATGTTCGATAGATTCTCTTGATCATTCATGTAACAGAAGTTAGCAGCCGAATCGAATTTTTTCAAAATCGATTTGTCCCACTCACTGACACAATTGAGGAATGCAGTGAGCCAGATGCAACTCAACAAGCTCTGTCGATTGGTGTATGCTTCATTTGATTGAAAGCAAATACTTCTTGTCTAGAAGTTCTGGAGTATCCGCAACCAGTTTTTCAAACGGTATTCGCTCCAACGATTCGCTTCATAATATGATCTACTGAAGAGACAACTCATTCGATGCAGCTCGAGAAGCTCTATCGAATGGCATATGTTTCAATCTATTGTGAGCAAAAAAAACGTTTCCCAAAAGCCATGAAAAAGCGAAAATGGATACTATGCCTGTATTTCTTCTAATGATCTCCTCCACTACGTGAATCATGTCTGTGACTGAACTTGAATAACTCAGCTGGATGGTCACGGAAAAATACTATTTGATTCGCTTAATATGAAACTGTACTTCCTATTCCAGCTTCGATAGAATGCCGAAAACCACGTTTTAGACCAGTATTTGGTATGATAGTTGCATCCTTGATTGGGTTTCATGAATTTCGGCCCACGGAATTTTCGGCCCAGACTTTCGGTCCAGTCCGAAATTCCTGTGATTTTATGGGTCGAGCCGAAATTCCTTGTGGACTTTCGGCTCATGACCGCATTGACCCTAAAATAAAAAACCTAATTTTTCAAAATTCGTTGCTAGACATCGTAGTGCTGAGCAAAACGTTATAGTGCTCAGCAGGACGTCATAGCGCCCAGCGGTATGGAGTGGTGATGAGCAAGATGTCATAGTGCTGAGTAGTATGACGTAGTGCTGAGCAGAGGGTATGGGGTGTGGATGTCTCTTTCTTCACCACTCACACTCACACTACCCCACACCTCACCCACAGTCACACCCACACCTCACCCACATCTCACCCACAGTCACACCCACACTACGCCATACTTTACTCATACTCATACCCACATCTACGCCATAATGCTGAAGATTATGACGTTCTGTTGAGCACTACGCAATACTGCTCAGCACTACAATGGCTAGCAACTAATTTTAAAAAATTAGGTTTTTTATTTTAGGGTCAATGAGGTCATCGGCCGAAAGTCCACAATAAAATTTCGGTTCGATTCGAAAAATCACCGCAATTTCAGACCAAATCAAAAGTCCGAGCCGAAAATTCTGTGGACCAAAATTCTGATCCCCCTTCTTGATTATCAATGCTTGAGACAGCTGCATCAATCAATAGAGCACGTCGAGCTGTAGCAAATAAACCCAGTTTCATAACTGATTTAGCGTACGGAGCGATTCATTAGAGAAATACATAATCAGAATCCGCTTATGGGTTCATTAGAGTTAATAGCGAAAACATTTTTGCTTTGAACCAAATGAAATGTTAACCATTAGATAGAGGTTGCGGAGCGGCATCGAACAAGTTATGGCTCAACAGTGGTCCATGTCATGGAGCAAATTGTCAGAGCAAATACGGTCTAAAAGCCTGGCTGTGAATAGTAGAGGGCTTATTGTCAACGAGTGTTTGCTTTCAATAGAATACAACATACACCTTTCAAAATAACTTGTTGAGCTGTATTGAATGAGCCATGCCTTAATAGTGCCTCAGATGGTCAAGCGAATCATCAAAGAATTTTTTTTTCTGCTTTTCTATAGGCAAAAGTCAAGGTTTTTATTTTCGTCGTTGTCCATTTGCTTTCATTAAAAATCTGAATACATCATTCAATAAAGCTTGTTGAACTGCATCTGGCTCACCGCAAGTCTTAATTGCTTTAGTGGATAGGGCGAGTCGTTTTGAAAAAAACTGGGATGGACCATTAACTTCCCTTACATTGTTGACCATCGTTTTCGGCTAATTGAGAGCTACGATACTTCGATAAAAAATAATGGAATAAATCTTGACTTTGATTTTAGATTGTACGAATTAAACTTTCTTCAATCAAGAACCATACACGGCCAAATGGAGAACTCATTGCAAAGAATTGAACAGGGTTCGTGTCATTATAATGGCAGAACGTCGTCTACACATATAAAAGAGTCCACTAATATAACCGTAATGGATGAAGAAAACGTGCTAAACAGGCCTCGTTCTATTGCATGGCGACTCTTTCATAGTATAAACTATTTGTTAGGTTGCCTAGGTTTTACTGCTGCATCAATCATGTACTTGGATAGGCTACGACAAGAAGGTCCTAAAACAACGGCAGCTGGTGGTTGGCTCTATACTTTAGGTTCATTCCTATTTCTTGTAGCCGATCTACAAGAGTGGTGGTATCATCGAATCGGATGTTTTTGCTATAAGAAATACTGTGATGCGTACGAAAAAGAGAATGGTGGGTTCTTTCGCCATAAACAAGGAACGATACTCGGATACATAAATCGAGCAGAAATAGGGCTTAATCATTTTCTATCCGCATGTGGATCTATGCTTTATCTTGCGGGTTCGATTCTATTCATACCAGGTTTGGAGCAGTATGTTGTCACGGGCTTCTGGTTGATTATAACAGCATCGACCGTTGTGGTTGTGTCTCAAAGCTGGAAAATCTATCGGGCGGGCTGTACAAGTCAAATCGACCGAAATGATCATCGATTTCATTTTATCAATTTAGTCAATGATTTGTCATGTCTAATAATCGATACATTCTCTGGTCTCGGAGGTGCTTTCTTTATTATGGGCACGACTCTTTTTCTGCCGCAGAACTACATCGATAGTGCGTTGGGCAATAACCGAGCAGCTGGTCTTTGCTTATGTGGCAGCATCTTTTTTACTCTTTCTGGTGTCGTTTTGCAATATCGTCATTACTGTTTGCTGAAACCGCATCAAAAGGACAAATGCTTCGTATAGGACATGAGTGCGATTGTTGATGACAAATCAAAGTTGCCTTTTTCTCTTCAGTGTACCTTAGGAGGGAACCACTTCAGGTGCTAAAAAGCCTTCGAGCTCAAACTTTGTTCATAAGTAGGAGCTGTATAGACGGATTTGGTGGAAAGCGTCAACAAGGAAAATATCGACAAGACAAACACCGAAAGAAGAAATAGGAAAAGGCCGAAAAGAAAAATATAGAAGACTAAAATAGCGAAAGGAAGAACGTCAAATAGGGAAAACATGAAGCAGGAAAATATCGAAAGGAGAACATCGAAATGTAGAATGTCGACTAGGAAATTTTTTAGCTAAAGGTCTACTACTCACGAGGGAACCTTTCCAACTGTCCAATCGCTTTTTAAATAAAACCCGCTGGGTTTTAGGTTATCGACTATGCTGATTCCGAATATGGGCATGAGAAGTGCTGTTAGGCCTTTATAGGGTGGTTATCTAGAAAACGAGATCTCCAGAAAACTAACTTTAAACCAAATTTTTGTTTTTGATCTGCTCAGATTATAGAGCACATCAAGTTGTCTATCAAGCGATATTTTCTTTTGTTTCAAATAGATTTTACGATAAAATACAGCCAATTCAATTCATATAGTAGATACATATTACTAGCATTTAACTGTGCAAATAGGAAAGTTTAATGTTGTTCATTCAAGACTATCCTTGTAAAACAGGAAAAACTATTGATTTATAGATAACTCAATGTGCTCTATAATCTGAGCGGGTCAAAAACAAAAATTTCGTCTAAAGTTAGTTTTCTGGAGATCTCGTTTTCTAGATAACTACCCTATAAAGGCCTAACAGCACTTCTCATGCCCATATTCGGAATCAGCATAGTCGATAACCTCAAAACCCAGCGGGTTTTATTTAAAAAGCGATTGGACAGTTGAAAAGGTTCCCTCGTCAGACATTTTGTTGAAAAGTATTTACAAAAAGAAACATTAAAATAACAAACAAATATTTAGCTTACTTTTTTGTCCTCCCATCAACAGGGTGTGGATGATAGTGGATATGTGGTTGTCGGTGTGAGTATGGGTGGATTAACTGCATACTCATACTCTCACAACCATCATTACATACCTATATCCACAACCACCACTACACACCTATATCCACATCCATCCACTCACACCCGCATCTCACCTATAAACTCTCACCCCCACATCAATTGCCATACCCACATTCACACTCATCTACCCCTTACATCCCCACACCGACACCCCATCCACCCACACTGATACTCACACCCACAGATATATATTTATTCAATTACATTCTTTTAACTTTCTTTGCTGTTTTCTTTTCGATGTTTTCGTTCTTTTCATCCTGTTTTTCGACGTTCTCCCTTTCGCTGTTTTAGTCTTCTATGTTCTCTTTTTCGATGTTATCCTACTTTTTTTTTCGACTTTTCAACTATTCGATATTTTCCTTTTCGGTATTTTCCGTCAATTCAGTATAGACGAGCAGCACCCTCAGATAATTCGGGCGCAAGCTGCGATTTGGTCGAGATATCGACTTTTTAGCAATTCCCATAGAAAATATCATAAAAATAGGTAGTATTTGGAGTTTTTCACTATAAAAGGTCTATTTGTATGAAAAATAAGTACGATATTCGGAATCGGCATGCAAAAGTATACCAGAATCTGTATTTTTTATCCTGAAATTTTTCCATCAAAATTTGGACCTCTAGGGGATAGGGGTTAAAGTTATAGGAATAAATGGCTTAGAGAGAGTAGAGGTCAAAATTTTGATGGAAAACTTTTACGATAAAAATCAGAGTTTCTGGTATACGTTTGTATGTCGATTCTGAATTTTATACTTATTTTTCATACAAATAGGCCTTCGATGGTGAAAATTCCCGAAAACTACCTATTTTTATCATAATTTCTATAGAATGACTCTTCTCTGAAATATTAAGTACCACGCTAATAATAAAATGCCCAATGCCTGGCTCACTGATTTCATATCTTTACATAAGCCTCGATCAAGAAACGAGCAAAGGAAACAAAACTGTGCGGGAAGTAGAGGCGCCAGTATTTTGATTTTGGCGGAAAATAGAATCCTACAGAAAAATTACAGTAAAAAGTCAATATCGCAGCTAAATCGCAACATGTGCTCTAATCATCTTAGGGTGTTGCTAGTCTATACAGCCCCCACTTATGGGCGAAGTTTGTGCTCAAAAGATTTTTAGCACCTGCCATGATTCCCTCGTTAGACATATACTATACTAATAAAAGAAAACTAACACCTACTATCTTTCATTTTTCGCACTTTCAGTACTGCCATTCTATAAACTCTAACCTAAAACTGGTACGGCAATTGAGGCAAATGTGACTATTTCATAGATAAAATTAAGTCCTTGCATTCTGCCCAACACTGACATTGCTAGCTTATAGCCTTGATGAATAACAAGCTTTTTTCCTAGAGTCCTAAAGACGATCTAGCGATCTTTTATCATGCTGATATCGACCCATACAGAGACACACAACCTTGGTGAGTTTACGGTCCTCCTGAAAAATGTCGAAACAAAAATGCCGAAAATAAAAATGTCGAAAAACAAAAATGCCGAAAATAAAAATATCGAAAATAAAAATGTCGAAAATAAAAATGTTGAAAAACAAAAATGTCAAAATGTAAAGATGTCGAAAATAAAAATATCGAAATATAGAAATATCGAAAATAAAAATTTTGAAAATTTAAAAATCACACTATTTAAATGTTCAAAAAAATATCGAAAATAACATGTCGCAAAGAGAGGGGCCGAAAATGAGGAATAGGCAAGAAAGCAGAAGGGGTGTGCATGAGGTGTGAGTCCTGAGCGTCCAGCTGTGTGACGGAAGGTCATCCAGAATTACATTCTCACGCACCCACATCAATATCAGAACACCCCCACATACACCCACATTAACACAAATATACACACATGCATTCACACCTATCTTCAGCGCCTCACAGACACCATACACTCACACCCACACCCTCACCCTCACCTTCACCCTCATCTACACTCACCTACACCCTCACCCACACCCTCACCCTCATCTATATCCTCACCCTCACCTACACCTTCACCTTCACCTTCACCCTCACCCTCACTCATATAAATATCCACATATCCACACCCACAACCCCATCCACATCAATATCTCACCTCATACTCACATCCTTTTCGACATTTGTATTTTCGACATTTTTACTTTCGACCAATTTCAGGTTTACCGAATTTACTTGTGATAATCATTCTCGATTTTTCGAATGACATAAGATCACAAAGATAGAATCATCTATATTTCCAATTTTCATATATACGATGTACTAAGATTGTTTCTTGACGTGTCATCTTCTTGAGTAGATGTAGTTATGGGAAAAGACAACCAATAAAAATCAATGAACTCGACATGATCAACTACTTGTCTACCGGTCCATTTCAAAATTACTGAATACTCAGAGCCTTAATGCTAGGTGTTCAAGTATTCAATTATTCAGAACAGTCTCAAAAAGTGCGAGACTGGGAAGAGTGGTGTGGGGTGAGAATGAGAGCCGAATGTATTTTGAAATGAAAAGAACTAATTAACAATGACATGAAATAAGGAAAAAGATGAACAGAGTAGTGTGTATGTGGTGATATGTGTGAATAGAAAGTATGCTCGTTGTGGCCAAGTTGTTAGGTTTGATGTTTTATCCCAAGTTCAATATGTTGTTGACAAAAGATGATTTTATACTATCACACAATATATCTCGTTTATTATAGTGAAATCACAGCTATATATACGATGATAAACAACTCACTATGTTGGAGAAATCCTAGAGATCGAACAGAAAGAGAAAGTGACATATATACATATATATATGTATGACAGAAAGGATGACATATATGTAACAGTAGGAGAGAAGGGAAAAATCACACATATATGATGAACAGAAAGAAAAGAAAAACACGTCATATTACTATCTAACAAAGTGTCACGGAATTTTATTGTTTTTCATTGTGAGACCCATATCTCATCAATAATCGATGCAAGATTTCTGAAATTTTTATCGTGAATACAGATTATTTAGACCTACCATCAACGAACAATTCATTGATTTTCCTTTATCCAAATCCGAGTTATTCAAAAAAATATCGACTAGCATGGAATTTCAAAAAAATGAAATTGTTTTTCAGATGGCGTGAAAGTTTAGCGTTTTACTACAAAACAAAGTGACATTTAAATAAATGTTCTATATGACGTTTGTTTAATTTTCCGCAAGATTTCAGAACATCAAGTCATTTCTAAAGAAGTATAACTGCATCGATATAAAAACGTAAAAATATTGTCCAGTACGATATTTCGTCTTTTGTTGACGTTTTAATCGGAAAGGTGAGAAAATATAACAGTTCAAACTGTCATGATAAAAATCCAACTTCTTTCTAATCCATGAATAGTCTAAAGACATTTTTACCATTCTAGTACATCAATTTTGACTTTAAGAACAATATCACACTAGAACTTCTATTTATTTTTCAAGCAAAACAAATATCATGCAATAATGGGCCAAACTGTACGTTCTTGGTGAGAGTAGCCAATAGATCTCTTTCTGAACACCTCTCATACAAAAAATGTCTATTATATCACTCATCTGCTGATAAGCTCGGAGCTTGGAACATGTATAACAATCTGTGGATTGCGCATGTTTGATTTTAAAGACAGTTTTCTTCACCTTTGCGATTTCGAACTCTTCTCATGCGAGAATGACCAACGGTTAGCTATACTGAACTGTTCTACGATAACCGAGTTTGTTTCTGTTTTGTCCGAACATTTTAATGTTGATTTCCGTAAAATATATCATAATGATGAGTAATTTATTAGAGATAGCACAATTTCGCTTAAATTACTCTAATACAAAAATCTTCTTTTTTACACTATTGCGAATTGACTTGTCAAAGTAATAGAATTAACAGTATATGATCATAGTTTTCAATAGGAAAGAAATTTTGAGGGTAGAAGGTGCAAAGGAAACTACGACGCATTTCGAACTGGGTTGTGATCATGTGGAAAGTGGAGCCAGAAAGAACTTAAGTACTATGGATTTGCATATTTTATGATATTTGACTCAGGAAAATGAATGAGAATGTTATGTAATCTGTGATTTGTTTTTAAATATGTTTTTATATATTATGACAAGAAGAAGATTCATGTTTACAGATAGAAGATTTATTGAAATAAAGTCATGTTTTTGTACTCTTGTTAAAATTATCATATTGTTTTGTATGTGAAAATATCATTTGGTTCTTTTAACTGTCAACGTTTGATAAGGATGTCTTCGTAGAAGTTGCTCTGTTAGATTTCGACATCTGCAAGTCCCAACAATTAATTCAGTATTCAGGATCGTTGCATTGTTTAATATTTGATTCCTTATTGGTGCATACGTCTTTTATAATTTTGAAGTCGTTTCTCATGTTTACCGTGAATGGTGAGGTTCAGTGGACCTTCTCGATTCTTCTCAGAGTAGTACTGTGTGTAACTCATTATAGATCTTTGTTGCAGGATCGTAACCCATTGCTTTTGCTATTGGTGTAGTTCTCTAATATTCTGAAACAGTCGGTTGTGTCATAAACACGATGTAGAGTAAGAAAATCATTTTCATTTTCAAGCACAATGAAGTCCAGTAGTTTTGGTAAGTTGAAAAGACTTGTTAAAATGCATTGTTGATATATTTTGGTGACTACATATGATGGAAAAAATAAGCATGTCATGATTACAATGTGTAGAGATAACTCATCCATTAGAAAGCAGCATTAGTTTTAGTTTACGTTCTTCGTCTACGAAGGCGGAAAGCGTGAATGAATAGCGTACTGCTGCCGGTAGAAGATTACCATCAATAGTATTAGTAAAAATATGTCAAGGATGATCAGATTTACATAGTACTAACTATGATTCAGCTGCTTCTTTACAGTACAATGAAATTGTTAATATTTCATTTTGATTTTCAATAAAGACATGAAGAAATAAACTTTGACTATTCCCAGGTCGAACAATCCCAGTCTTGGATCCGACAGGATCCGATAGGATATCCCAAATAAACCCATGATTTCCGACAGGGATCCGACAACTTCCGATAGGATCTTGTCGGAAATCATCGGAATCCTTGGTGCAGGATTCCGACAGGAAGTTGTCGGATGTCGGATCCGACGATTTCCGATAGTTGGATCCGTCAATCGGAAAATATTGGAACCCACAAGATCCGATGAGGTTTTATTTTCATAACCGAGCTTGATTCTGTTTGCAGTACTGATGTTTCAGTCTCAACTTTTTATTTTTAATGGATAATGCACAAATTCATATACTACTGAAGATATCTTTGGTTCATCAGCTTTTATTTATTTTGACTATCTGATAATTTTTAAATCAATTAAACACAAAAAGAAAAAGTTAAATAAAAGTTTCATTAGAAAATTGACGTAATAAATTTTGATAAGCATAAGCAAAACCAATATCATAGGTATACGATGCATCATTGTTTGCTTGAAGTTCTTCTTTGTATGAGCGAATTTTTTTCCAAAGCTTTTTCAATAATAACGAATGAATGGATTTAATATCTGAATCATAAATAATAGCAGTAGTAGCTTCATTGGACGTTGGACAATCAGAACAAAAGCCTATATCATCACCTATTTTTTTATAACATAAAAGACAAATTTTTCTTTTTTTAAATAAGTTATGTTTCAATTGAAACATTGACAATAATTGGTTCATGTTGGATGGTAAATTGTTGGGATTTGGTAGAGCAGAATGAATGAGATCAAAAAATGTACGACATTCGGTTTTTGACAGTCTAGATGCACGAAAAATATTAACAAGACGATAACAAAATGTATTTGTAAGTGTTTCAGTATATGGATGAAGAACTTCGGTAGAATAAAATGAAACTTCTTGTTCAACCATTTTATCAGGATCATCACATAAATTTAAAACTACCGATTTGTCGATTTCCTCGATACTATTAACCGATTGAATATCTTCATCAATATCGAAATATATTAAGTCATCTTCATCATTTGGAGTGTCGACATCAGTGAGCGAAAGAAACGTAGGCGGCTTATCTATTGTCGATGATGAACATGAAGACGAAGAAATTAATTCTGAAGAATTTAACTCAATGCCTTCATGATATTAAACGAGATCGACGAGAATTCTCTCTTTTCTTTTTTAAACGCTGTTGAAACTTTTCGCAGGACAATTGAAATGCATCTTCTAGATCAATATCCATCTACACAAAAATGCAAATATAGAATGAAGATAACAATAACTTTTAAGATGATATTCTCGCTCAGAAAATCCAGATCTATTTGAATATGAAAAAAAAAACAAATCGAATGTTATTACTTCGTTACAATTCAACAAAATCTTCCTATCTAATGAAAATTAAGAAATGCTATTTTACCAATTTTTTTGCCTATGTTATTTTCTATATACATCAGTTTTGTTAAACTTTAAAGAATCATTGAACATGAGAAAAATTATTTCCAAAAAATTCACTCACCATATCCATTCAAAACAAATAATTGAAGCAACAAGAAAATAACCAGCTAATAAAAAAAACATACTTTACTATAATTTTTATACAACATCATAATCTAAAATGGATAAGTGTCAATATATATGTCAGCGTCCAAACTGATATTACGTGCAATTTCAGATTGGCCTAGGCGAAAGTAGGATCCGCAGTTGGACGCGTCCAATCTCGAATTGACACGGTTTTGTTTACAAAAATATCGATCACTCTTTAGATAGACGCTTGATTCGAATTTTTTTGACTTATGTTTACGCAATGGCAGTTTCTTTGACACAATTCTCATTTGATAGATGTGAATAAAATTTTAGGGGTGATGAATAAATCTCTAGAAAAGAACAACTTTCGTAAAAACTTTTGATTATTCTTTTGAATCTTAATTTAGTTTCTTCCTAAATACTTGTAATACTTAAAGCGGCATCGTGCGAAAATAATTCCAAAAAATAGTTCGAATTGAATTCGAATCCAACGTCTATGGAAAGAGTAGCTGATATTTTTGTGAACAGAATAACGTCAATGCAACATTGGACGTAATTTCAGTTTGGACGCTGACACATATAATATAAACAAAAACTTTTCATGAAAAATCTGATGAGCTTACAACGTCACATTGGAAGGGAATAATTTAGAAAAAACAATATAAAAAAATCTCTAATAAAAAGAAGAATGAAAGTCGTTTTTCGTGAAATTAATGTGCGAGAAAAAGAAGTATTTTGATATCAAAGACGAGTTATCCGAAAAAATTTCTACAAACAGTAGAAAATAGAAAACTAACTTATGAAGGAAGAAATAATGATAAGAAACTTCGAAATATTTCAAATATACTAAATAAAATAGGCTTTTGTACACTTTGCCTTTTCTTCATCTACTTCATCAAATCAAAAAAATGTTAATGGATGTCATGTCGATTAGAAAAGGCTTGGTTTATCCCAGAATAATAACAGTTTAGATTTCACGAATTTTCCTCAATCTGTAATTCCAGCATTAAGAAAGACTTTGCTATTTTTCTGGTTGGATTTCAGGTTTATTTTCAACATTGATGTAGGTGACATAGATACCAATAGGTGCTGTCGGATTTTGTCGGATCCGACGGGTTTCCAACTGTCGGAGTACGACGGATCCTGCTATTGGAATCCTAGGGTATCCTAGTGTCGGAAAACGTCGGAAACCATAGGATATCATGGGATTCCGACTATCGACATCCTGTCGGATCCGACGGTCGGATATTGTCGGATGTTTTATGGATCCGATGGGATCCTATTGGATAGGTTCGACCTGGGTTGTCACCAACTCTGTATTTGGTCGATTCCCATATTGTTAATTGTGATTTATAGCTAAAAACTACCGGATCAAATTTGATCCATTCTATACTTAAAATTTTGTTATAATTAATTAATTTATTACCAACTTGCTTGATTACTATATTCGTTTGTGAGTGTGTTTGCCAGTGTAATGAGAAAAAAACCTACACGCATACTCACCCAACTTCAAGATAATTAAAACAAAGACAACAGCAAAAGTTACATGTCACGCTCTGTGCGTATAGTTAAAACAATTGTAAATACAACTAATGATAGATAATGAATTAGAGCGATAATGAAGCGATCAATCACTAGCATTCATTAGAAATCTACTCCTTCTTATCAATCGAATTCTCTGTGTAATGAATTTCGTAGTGAATATTTTTCACTTACTTTGAGATTTAAATCAGCTGATTGATCGAAGCGTATATTTTGCGATTTACAATGACACAAAAATCTATATTCCAATGGATCATAAATAGCTTCTGGGAACAAACATTTGTGATAAATTGTAGAAACAGTTATTCGCTTTTTATGAGATATTGTTTTCTTTCGATAGTCGAAATGTATACCTTCGCACTTGATTCTGCAGTCGAGCGAAACTCGAAGTCCATCTAGTTCTTGCCCACACTCACAATACTAATTATTATTATATAAACTTACCGATCACATAAATATTTTTATAAGTATTTATTAGTATCAATAATAGTTTCTATTACTGTCTGTCTTGTTTAATAAAATCAATCGTACAATATCATTTTAAAATTCCTATACTGATTTTTTTGTCTAACAAAAGCACTGCGAAAAGTCTTGCATCATACTGACATTCATTAGCATCAAACAAAAAAAAAACATTAATGTCAATTACTGGAAATGTAATTCAGACAAAATATAGAAATGATATAATATATCAGTCGATATTTCAATATACTATAGAGAAAAATTCGAGAAATTATAACTTATCGACATAAATATTCAACTTTTTCTCTAAAACAATTAAACGACTTTTAAATAAAAATAAACGATCATATTCTCGAATTGACAAAAAAAATTTGACAACTTCTACAGGTTCTGAAATCTGTGCAATCATATTTATTATAACATCCAATGATCGTTGTCGAGTGTTAATCAAGACGAAAAAAAAAACTATTAATTTGTTGGTTTTAATAAAACTTTCGTTTCGCAACCATAATAACCTGTTTGACGATCTGGTTCATGCATTATACTTAAATGTAATTCATTTAATTCAATTTGTCCAAAATCATATTGACCAAAAAGACGTAAAATATTTTTTGCATCAAATGATTCACGTTCTTGATTTTTTACTCGCCCCCGTGCTGTTTTTTGTGCTTCTAATATTCCTGTATCATCTTTACGTAATAATGAATTCATTAATGTTACATGTAATTTGATACGTTCAAATTTTTGTTTCATAAGACCTGTATTAAGTAATTCTTCACTTAAACGATCAAGAAAATTTTGTAAACGATTTGCATTTGTTTGATCAATCAATTGTACTTTAGCATAAAGTACATCAACAAAACTTGGGTCATCATTCATAAATTCAAGTCCTTTTAATTGTACGATAAAACGTTCTTTATCTGTAGGCATAAATTGTTTAAGTAAAGTTTTTGTACATTCTTGTAAAATATCTTTAATAAAATTAATTTCTGATTTTGATAATAAAACAAATGTTGCTATTGTTAAATGTAATTTATTTACTTGTTGAAATAATTCATTAGTTATTCCTCGTTCATTGGAACATTGTTCAAGAACATTTTTTTTAAATTCTTCATATTTTTGTTTGAAATTTTTTAATAATGATGATGATGATGATTGACAAATTGGAATAGAAAGAAAATGTGTAAATGGTTGCATTTGACGGTTTCGATCAATAATTAATTCAATTCGTGTACGAGCTGATTGAACATTGGCTTTAGTACGACTGCGAATTTTAACAGTACCAATTTCATCACGACGTGGAAATATTATTTGTGCATTAGTATCTTGTTCTATTTTTTGTTTATTTTCAGCATTTTTACCAATTAAAACACCATAAAATGTAGGAGCAATATCCATTTCGCATACAAACATATTTTCTTTAGCTAGATAATCAATTGTATCATCATCTTCTTCAATTGATTCTTCTTCACGGCCTATGAAAAGAGGGTGGGTGTGACATTAATTACATCTTGCAAAGGAGTAAATTTATTACTATTTTCAAATATTACTTCTGAAGAAACTTCTTTAATGATCTCAGAAGTGACTTTAGTGAATGTAGGTATTGCTTCTGATATTAGCAATCATAGGTTAGCATTAGAATCCATATAGAAGTATTTAAGAAGAAATCAAATTATGAAATTTAAAATGTGCGTTTCATTCATTAACAGATCTCATCGTCCTTAGAATATCTTTAGCAAAATCTATTTATAAAATGTCCAAAAATTATCTTTTCTTTGACATGCAATATGGTAACAAAGAAGCTTCCGTTTTAACTAACACTTTTATAATAATCTCAAGCATATAAGATCAACTTATGATCAAACACTAGCTTTATTTAACTTTTCCATCTATACCTTCTTCTAGACTCAAATAAACGATACCAAAAGAGAGACCTATGAGTGCATGAATTAATTAGAAACTCTAAGAAACTTATTTAGAACTACTTCTACTAATGATATGGAATCATAAGTTTTGTGATAACTAATATTTATCCTTCATTGATTGTCGACTTTTGTGTTAAATTAAGTAATCGAGATTAAAATGAACGACTACGCATTTGTATTTTTACTGAAATCATAGAAGGAAAGAATTTTTTTTGTATTTTACTAACAGCAAATATAGAATTTTATCTTCACAGAATTCGATTCTCTGAAAAAACAATCTTATAATACCAATTAGAGATTTTTCTTCTGATTCAATTGTTGATCTTTTTTGTTGTGGTTTACAACTTGGTTCATCATCATCTAGATTATCAACATAATAATCTGTTTCTTCTTCCTCTCGATATACTTGATGTTGTTGATCATCAATTGATTCAAGACTTGGTAAAGATGATGGATTAATACGATAACATCGATTACCAATAACAAGAATTTCAGGACGAAGAATTGATGATGACATTGAGAAGAAAACAAAGGTCAACTATTATTATACGTTGTCTAAAATCCGTTAGATAGGGAACAATAATTTATTAAACTTGCCTCTTTTTTTGTCAATTCTTGTCAACTTAAAGTTTTTTTTTGTTGTGTGAATATAAGGAATAACGCAAGATGCAACTTAACTTAAGGATACAGATGATGAGAAAAAAAACGGAAAAGAACCAAAAAAAAGAGGATGAGACAAATAGGCAGACAAACATAAAGAACAATGATAAACAAGAAAAAGAAAAGAAAGTTATATGTTTAAATAGAAATATGTATCACACAACAAGAGAGATAAACGTAGAACCCGAACAAAAGAAAAAAAAACACGCACATTCACAAATACATATATAGAGAAAAAGAGAGACAAAAAAACGTTTAACGGTTATAACTGCCCGGTGGCACTGTATCTAAGCCTTGTTGTGTAAGTTGTTGTTGTGGTTGTTGAAAATAAGCAGCCTCATATGGGCTTGGATGTACATATGTTGGTTGCTGTGGAGGTGCTTGTTGAGATGGATCAAACATCATACTATATGCATTTACTTGAGGAGGTATATTTGTTTGAGGTGATGGAACTTGTGCTTGAGCAGAATACCAAGCAGCAGGTGATCCATATGCATAAGTAGCCGCTACACTTCCATTCAATGCATATTGTGGTGTCATTGAAGAGCCAGCAGAACTAGCACCAGCCTGACCTGATGGACCCGATGTAGATGCTGATCGACCACTACCACCACCACTGCCAGTATTTTGTGTACCTGTTGGTGGAGGTACTTGAGATACTACATTTTGTCCGCCAACATAAGCCCGTTGTTGATCTGTTGGTTGTTGTTGTTGATGAGGAGGTGAGCGATTCAATTGCCAATTCGGATTTACACCACCTGGGTTAACTGATGCTGCTGACGGGTATACTCCATACATACGTGGATCTTTTAAATTCATGATAAAACGAAATAATTGATAGAAAAAAGATAGTTTTGAATATACCTGGATACACTCCTGGATAGTATATTGAAGGAGGAGCCGGTGTAGCTGGTCCAGCTGATGAACTAGTCGATGGAATCATTATATTTTGAGGTGGGCCTACACCAGATGCTGCTGCCGCAGCTGCTTGAATAATACCTGATGTATTAATAGGATAATAGAAAGGTATTTGTTGTAATTGCATGGATGGTGGAGTTGCTTCTATTATTTAAAAAAAAACAAGGAAAAATTGGCATTTATTTCAGAGTATATTCAATAAAGCATGATATTCATACGTTGTGTCATATAATCAGGTTGATAATATCGAATTGATGCAGTTGGATATACCATTGGTGGAGCACCAGTTACTTGTTGTTGTTGAGGTACATTGGATTGTTCGGCACGTTGAACAGATACAACAGCTGAATATACAATAACAATATCATTTCATAAAATTTCATCTATAGATAATTTACCTTTTTTCGGTGCGACATTATTAACACCAGTAGTTCCAGTATCTCCACTATGGCCTGGATTAGTACTTGTTTTATATGTTGAACCAGAGCTACCACTAGGTGTTGTCATTCCACCTGTACCTGCATTACTTGTATTTGGTCCATTACCAGATAATTGTTGTTGTGTTTGTGGTGGCATCATCTGTGTGCCCATCATACTAACATTCATTTGTTGTGGTGTAGAAGTAACAAATGGTGCCATATTGGTAAATGATGGTTGATAATATTGTTGATATAAAGCTGCTGCACTTTGAGGATGTGTTGGTGGAATCATTGATGATTGCTGTACTTGAGTTTGTTGTACTTGTTGTTGCTGTAAAAGATGAAGTGCTTGTGGATGAGCATGTGGAATAAATGTATTGATCGACATTGAGCTTGTTGCTCCACGAGATTCTGGTCGAGAACTACTTTCACGCTATAAAAATAACCCTAATATTTTTTTAATATTTCAATTACTTAAAATATTACCGAAAATACAGGAACAAATTCATCAGCTTCTGGATTTAAGCCCGAATTCGTTTTAACATTACTCGGTGTTCTACAAAAAAAACAAGAAACTGTTAAGTTTTGTTTGGATATGATTTCAAAACACATAAACATACATTGTTCCAGTTGTATGCTGTGTATAAACAGGTGCATTTGTTATATGCATTGTTTGATCCGATTGATTTGGATTTATTGTTTCATGACTAGATGAATGATCGTCTTGAGTTGGAAGTGTTAATGGAGGTGGAACATTATTATTAGATGATGAAATTGGTTGTTGTTGTTGTTGTTGTTGTTGTTGTCTTATTTGTTGAGTATGCAGTTGTGATGGACGATTAAGTGGAACTGTATTTAATTGATTATTTGAAGAAGTTTGTTGTTGATTACGTTGTTGTTTTGGTTGATCTGATTCATCAGTTGTTGATTGTTGTTCATCTTAAATATAACAAAATAAAAGTCAAACAATAAAATAAAAATTAATTTCATTACTGCGTAATTGTTTTTTAGCCATTTTATTATTTGATTGTTGAGAATAATTTCCTGTTCCAGTAGAATTTGTTTGATACGATGTTGTTGTTGCTGCTGTTGTTGGTGATGGTGATGTTGTTGTTGTTGAATTATTTCGAGAAGATGAACTACCTGTATATGGTGCTGGTGAATTTCTTCCAATAGGTGGTCGATTATTTGTTGAATAAATAGTACGTGCCGGAACTGTGGTTGATGGACTTGTTGGACCTGAATTTTGTCCTTGTGAAAAACTGCCACTATTGATTCTTTGACCACGTGTTGTTTCATCATTTGTTGTTTGTAATGGTGAATCACGTCCTTCGTGTGGTGAACGATTATCTGTAAAACGATTATTACGAGATTTATATTGTTGTTGACGATTATTTGTTGATTGTTCCGATGAACGTGATGATGTATATTGTGTTTGTTCGGAACGTTGATTCGACTTTGGATTATTCATTGAATAATTATTTGGACCGCCACCACGTCGATTATTACCAGCACCACCACCAGTTCGTTGTTCACGCCAACTGCCACGTCTAATTATGAAAGAATAGTCTTAAAAGCTTAAATAATAATAAACAACAAAAAATGCATTACTTTGATGCATTATATTCTGCATCATAACGAAAATCTGATCGACGATCACTTGTATGTGAACGTGATGATTGATTATTTTTAATATTACTATTTCCATCATCAACAGTATGTGTTTGATTATATTCAGATGGACGTTTTACACCTGAAAATATCAAATTTATTTCTACAATACAGAAAATTATTTATCTAATAACCTGCATCATCTTCATCGATATCATCATTTCGAGTTCCTTTTTCAATTTCTGAAGCTTTTTTTTCTATTTCTGCTAATTCATCAGTTGTCATTTGACGAATAGGAACATTTCTAATGAAAATAAAAATAATTCATTTGCATGAAAACGAAGAAATACATACGTATATTTGCTTTCATGAAAATCTGTTGTTGTATTAAATTTTTCTCGGTTAGTATGAAACATATCTTCTGGATCATAACCAGCCTGAAAGCAAAATAAAGAAAAAAAGCAATTATTTTAGATAGATCATGTTCAGTAGCTGCTTTTTTGTTTACTTTTCCATCATCACCAATATCAAGATCTTCGAATGTATCTGGATCAATTTCATCTGTACCATAAAAATGTTCCATACGATTAAAACGTTCATCTTCCAATTGAGTTACTTTTGGATTTTCATCAAGCATACCTGAATATAAAATTTCGAATAAAAAATTTCTTTGACTTTTTTTTTGACTTACATTTTCCACTACCAGATAAATCAATATCACCAGCAATTATTTCAACAATATTACTTGATGGAATAATACGTCTATTTAATTCAAATGATTGTGATGAACTATCAACTGTATCAAAAAGATCAATAAATGATGTTGATAATCCCATAACATCATTATTATTATTATCTAATCGATGAGCAACTGATAAAACAACATCACCATTGGAAGATATTGTTTCAAGTACACCATGAAAACGTTCTCGTTCAGTTGTTTGAATAATAACTGGTTGACCCTATAAAAACAATGTTTTCGTGCGTTATTAATAAAATAGTCAAAATTTATATTGAAAGTTAGTAGAGTTAAATATTATGAATTGAATTCAAGTTAAAAGTTTAATTATATGATTTTAGTAGTATGTTATTAGACCGGTGCGCGTTCAATGATAACTTAAGATAAATAATGTACAATACTGGATAAAGTTTTTTGGACGATCCTTTTAACTGAGTTATTTTTCATCTCAGTTGTTCTGAAAAAATTAAACCTATATAAATGGGAAGAGAACAACACGAGCTAAACGTTAGTAGCTAAAATTTCTTTACAAGAAAATGGTCTATAATGTAATTTGCCTATTTTACGACAAACAATACATAATATTGATGGGAACTATTTATCATATTTCTTTCCAAATATCATATTCGAAAGAGTATCGGACACTGCAAATCTTTCAGTAAATAATCCCTCAAAAAATCGAAAACGTCTTTCGTGAAATTTCAAACTATCTACCACTTTATGTAATTCAGTGTCCGATACTTCTTCGACTGTGATATTTGGAAAGAAAATTATCGAGTTTACATAAACAATATTTTGTTCATCATAAAATAGAGAGACTTCATAATAGACAATATGCTTGTAAAAAGTTCTATTTATTAACGTGTAGCTCGTGTTTTTCTCTTTACATTTATATAGACTCAATTTGTTTTAGTACAACTTTGGAAACAAAACCTTATTTTGAAAGATCGTTCAAAGTATTTTGCCCCACAAAAATTGACTACAGCAGATTGTTATATGTTCAATTCTAATGTAACTCAACATTTAGGAGTGAACTTTTCTTTGGATATAGTATAGACAATAACTGTAATTTTGACGTAAACTGTTCATCAAAAATCGACTTTATACAAAAGATATATTACAAACAAATTCGTTCGAAAGATTTTGTCCAGTATTGTATTCTAGATGTTTTAGAAAAGGAATAATTAGAATACAGAAAAAAGAGCTTCATTTCATTTCTTTTTAAGAAATAACGAAGAGGAAGGGCAGTTTGCGTTGTACAAATTTTTTCTCCTCCTAGAAAATTAACTTACCAATAATCCAATAGTTACTGCATGAACAAATCGAGGATTTCGGTAAATACCTTCCGACTAAATAATTGAAAACCAATTATTCTTTTACAATAAACAAGATATTTTTTTTCTAAATTGAATACATACTTGAGAAGTATTCTTTGTTAAAACTGATCTTTGTACATTTGAATCGATTCTAAATCAAACATTTTTTATTCATATAGTTCATCAAATAAAGCTAAAAAGCACAGGCAAAAATTAAAATTCGCAGACTTCTCTTGTTTTCTTCTACTAGACAAACAAATCAATTAAAATATTCTGTTATGTTTCTGATTATCGTTGAAACTAAATCAAATTTATCGGCTAAATATTCTCAAAAAACACTAAAAATAAAACGCAAGAAATGAATATTTTTCTTATTTACTCAGACATATTGTTAACATTAACAGTTGAATCATTATTATCATATGAATTAGTTGAACCATTTGTATGATGTGTATTTAATGTTGATGTTGTCTTATTAACATTTGTTGTTCGTGGAGCAGTTCGTGTTGATGACATAATTAATAAATGAAATATTCGTTGGACAAAAGAAAAGCAATAATTAAAAGAATAAATAAATCTGCGCTATTCGCCGTATTCACAAACACACACTTCTGTTAAATTAAATCCAAAAAAGAATTGAACGGGATGTTTGGATCACACGCACACACACGCGGAGAAAAACAGACACGTCAATTGACGGTTTGTATTAATTCTAAAAAATATAAAAAAGAAAATGACCTATCTAAATAAACTATGTTAAATAAAACTTCTTGTCATTCAAATATCGAAATAAATGATAGGCAGACGTAGAAAAAAAAAGAAAACAAAACTTCATGATCATTTCCAACCATTTTCTTTTTGTACCTACACAAGCATTGATTGTAGCGAACTTATTTCATATTGAAAAAAGTTCATTATTTAAAATTTTTTATTCATTTAAATCAAAAATTTTTCAGACTAAATTTACTGAAATTTAAAAATTTTTGTTGTTTTATTCGCTACGATCCATATAAATTATTTCATTGATAGTAGTGCTCTCTATCTTTCATTAATACTGAAGTAAACATCATTTATTGCATTTTCTTGCCATATGGTTGTATGACAAGGTTTAGAAACAGAATTTTCACATTTTTTTTTCCAACATGTAATTAGTAATACAAAACGAAATTAAAATGGCATCATCTTCATCGTTATCATCAAAACGTAGAAATTTTTTTAATTGTTCTCAAAGTCGTACAGTAATTAATGACGATCATGAGAACCTTCTACATCGTGCAATACCGAAACATAATTTAGTATGTTGGTTACGTGATCGAGAACTTGGTTATATAAAATCAAGAATAAATCATTTTATTGCACGACGTACTAATGTTTATCGTGCTATCCATCCGTCTTATTCTATTTTAATGTGTACAGTACCACAAGCTGTATATATAAGAAGATTTTCACCAAATGGACAATATTTACTTGCTTTTTCACATGATCTTGAATCTTTAATTGTTTATAAATATAAAGGTAAATTAATTTCAATATAAAATTTTGGGTATATTTTCAATACATTCATAGATAATATGTTAATTATCTGTATCAAAAGAGTATATTTCTCTAAGATATTCTATTGATGTAGTAATTATACTAGATTACCCTAAACGATATAACAAGGTTTCTTTTTTTTTTCTTTTTTTGTCAGTTGTATGTAATTGCGCCATAGTTTTGAGTTATGACACAATGTGTTATAAACGTCCTTGCATGGTGTAATTTGATTATTATGAGATGTAAAGAAAGTTTTTTTATTAATTAAATACAATTAATAGTAAAATTTGATTTGAGGAGTTTTTATTTTGCAAAGAATTTCAATTTAATGTTTCATAATTATTACAAAAAAAAATTGATTTAGCAGTAAAATGAATCGTTTTAGAAGAGGTTACTTAGTTGAACATTATTTTTTTTTATAATCGATTAGTCTTGTAAAGTATAGTTCAATAAGTATATCATCTTAAGAGACTTGAAATATATCTAGTTATTTCTTCTTATAAATAAAAAAAAAGAGATTAATGATTATCTAATATGCAGAACAATATTTGCAATTTTTTCTGTTTTGAAAATTGATTTCAAATATAATTCTACTATGAAATAGAGTATCTTCGGAAGCCTTTGCATCTTATTTCTTTTGTTAATAAATCTCAGTATTGTTTTTCAGACTATAAGTACATTTCTCACAGCAGGTATATTCTGAATATTAGTTCTTCTAATGAGAAAAAGAAATAAAAGAATCGGACGTAATATTTATAAGAACTAAGCATAACCATGAACACACTGTATTTTTATCGTCTTTTATAAATCAATTAACATTAAACTGTAAAGAAAAAATCACTCAATTATATATTTTTATTAAACTAAGTTTCATAGTTGCCCAATGAAAAGATAAAAAAAGAAGTACATCATATAGAATTTCACAAAAAGAAGCTAGTGCTCAAAAAACAGTACAAGATCATAAATAAGATAGTTTTAATCGTGAATGTCGAAAGCAAATAAAAAACGATAAAATAATTGACAATGAAACTAATGCCGAAAAACTTAACCGTATCGTTCAACAGACAATCTATCCTGACGTGAGTTTAGAAACATAACCGCCATTCTAAAAGTTGCCACATGTATATCACTTCTCACAGGTTAATAAAAGGCTCACTTATGAGCCTAACTCAACATATCTGGATCTGTCATAAAAATTTCCTCAAAACGTCTCTCATAAAGATTTAGACAATTAAATACGGTATTTTCACTTGTCATAGACAAAGGAAAATGATCAAGACAATTACTGAAAACATATAAAAGTATTAAATGATAGAAAAAATGGCTATATAAAAAGCTTCCTGTTGGAGAGTAGTTAAATAGAAGAAATCGAAAAAAAATTCAAACAAGAAGAGAAAAAATAAGACTATAAAAAATTTGTCAATATAATACAAAAGCAACTTGCTATTTGTCATTAAATAAGATTTTAAGTATGAGAATTGGAGATAAAATATTAGTCAAAATATGATTAAGAAAAGTTCCATACATAGCTCAGATAATAATTCAATTTTCAAAGTATTGAAAATTCTTAACATACATTAAAAACGATAATCTTCATCTAAAAAGAAGTATTAGATCAGCGATGCCAATTTCAAATCTCGAAAGTTGGTAGACTGTTTTTGTAGGGTTTCAGTGAACAAGCTATGTTTTACAGTACACTAAAAAAGAATTATGCACTAGTTGACCTTTTTCCTTGAGTCAAATAAGAGAGTGGCGAAGAAGATAATATAAATACTGCATCATCATCGTCGTCAATAATATATAAATTAAATGAATAAAATAACTAAAATAAATTTCATTTAGGTTTTGAACGTATCTATCCTCATTTAATTCAATGTTCTCCATCAACAAACTATACGCGTTTGGATGAAAATGGTGATAGTTCTCGACAACTTATATCTGATGCAGTTAATTGTGAAAAATTACGTGATCAAGCATTCAATAAAATTTTTGAACATCATGTTACAATACAAATACGCTCATCATCTATAGGTTATTCATTAAATCGTAATCATATATATTGTCTTTTTTCTTCTGATCAATATGCTATAATATGTGCATCGAAATTAGTCAATGAACAACAACATCCACCATATAATCAATTAGTACAATCAAATGAAGATCTTAATCCATTATCAAGATTTTATTTTGAACATTTTCTTATATTTCTTATTGATTATTCACGTGGTATTATATGTCAACAACTTGAATTTCAATTTGATCGTATTGGTTTAACAATATATAAATCAACATTAGCTATATTATCGATTCAACATCAAAAATTACATTTATATCATATTGATGAAAAAAATGGTAAACTAGTTGAATTATTAACTGTAGGAAAATTTGCTCAGACCAAAGAAGAGTTTTTATATAAATATAGTTTACCTAAACATTTATTAACAATGTCACCACGTTTATTAAATAAAAAAAATTTTAAAAGAAATTCATCATCAATGTTTGATAAATGGGAAGATAATGAAACCGGTGGTCAACAAAGAAAACGTATTCGTGATCATTTCAGTGAACATCAGAACAGTGATTCTTCATCATCACGTTTATTCTCACATAATGGTAGTTCATTTGTTCGAGAAGAACTCCATCGACCATTTACTCCACCTCCAACTAGAATACCATTCAATAGTACTGAAGAACAACAAACAAATTTTAACTCTATCGCCGAAACTAATGATTTACCTGCAAATTTAGCTCAATCGATATTTCAACGTGAAAATCGACCTATCAGACGAGGTTTTCTTACTTATCCAACTGGTGCATCATCATCAGGTAATCTAATTTTATTCAAGAGGAATGTTATTTGCGTCGTTACATATGTGTATACAATGATTTTTTTTGACATTCAGTCGAATCTTTCAATCATTTACATGAAAGAACAAAGTGAAATACTGCTACTATGAATTCATTTCTTGAAAGAAAATGTTTCGAAAAAAATTCAATAATCATCTCTATTGATGTCCATGAAACTTCGGTTAATTGGTTGTGTGGGATGTGTATTAAGAGAACGCGACAATCAGTCGCAATGTGAAAGCGATCACATGTTTGACAGAAGCACGGTTCCTATTTTACTTTCTATGAGCTTCAATTTACGAACATATGATTCAATTTCATACATCTATGTGAAAAATGAAGATTTATCTCATAGAATAGATTCATAGATAATTTTATTGATAAACGGTAATTGACTGTTGATATTCCCATTTTACATTCATTGAAATCTTATGAAAAGATGAACACTATATTCATTGTCAAATAGCAAAAACAGCAGCAACGAGAATCTAAAAAACAAGAAAAATTATAGAGAATGTTGAGATAATTTGTAAAGCAACTACCATTTTTTCACGTATAAGACTTCACACTCAATTATATGAGCTCACTTAACACTCTTATTTACATTTATGCTTAATACTTGTTGTCTTTGAATGGATTGTACGTTACATTATGGGCTCCTCTTTGTTATTCGTCCATATTGCTAAGATAATCTTTTTGCCGATTGTATTTGTCAATGTTGCAACTTATTCTATAGTGCGACTAGTTTTCATAACGATCCATTGTCACTCAGACCGATTAACATAGATCCATTTATCATATTCAACAATTTTTTTTTTATTTTGTTTTTGAGAATTTAGTAAAATCTCTTTAGAATTTTTTTTTTTTGCTTTATGCATTTTCAAAAAATTTTTTCATTTGTGATTATTTAGATTACGATCATGATATGTCAACCGTAGCTGATGATGATGAGGATGATGATGATAATGATCAACCTATGAATCTAACACGCATAGAATATTCAACAGATCGAACGATAAACGATTCAAATGATGATTATTGGTCATTAATACAAAATCAAATCTTATTACCAATGAATGATAAACAATTATGTACATTAAAACAACGTTTATTAACATATCTATATCAACGTGCTAAACAAAGTAATAAACAATTACGTTTTATTCATTCATTTAATGATTATTTAGCAAGTAAATTTTATAAAGTACAATTTTTAACAAATAATATTATTTTACTTAAATTTGCACATGAAACAATAGTTAATAAACGACAACAAGAACAACAAATGCATTATGCTTTATTTGTCGTTTATGATATTCAAACATCGACAATTCTTAATATATATGATGATTCATCTATGGAATTAGCTAATATATTTGAAAAATATAATGATGATTTTCGTTATTCATCATCATATGGTTTAATTAATTATAAAGATTTAGAATTTTTTCCTTTATCAACATATGCTGGTCGTCGTCAATTCGAACATATGTATTATAATTCAGCATCAACCGGTGATTATGATTCAATAAAACGTTTACTTATGCAATTACCATTACGTACAATAACACATACAATATCACCATATCTCGATTTAAATTTATATTCATATGATGATAAAATTGTTCATATTGATGATATGATAAAAACATGTCCAAATAATCCAGTAAGATTTTTTTCACGTGATTGTCAAAGAATGAAATTTCAATTAACATTAACAAATCGTTCAATTATTTTACCACAATTTATGACAACAGATAATTCAACAACAGCAACAACAACAACAACAACAACAACAATTATTACACCCACAATAACAAATCACAATAACAATCCAACAACAACAACAACAGCTAATGCTGTATTTATTCCGAATACTTTATCTACTAATCGTCGTACTACATTAACTACACTTTGGCATCCAATAGAGCCATTTTGTATAACAATACAACGTTGGCCAAGAGATCTTGATAATATTCATAATTTTCATTTATATCGACCACCAAATTTACGATAAAACAATTCCTATTTTTCCTACTCTCTATGAGGGTATTTTCTTTTGATTTGCTTAACTCTATTTGTATGTGTAAAATAAAAAATAATTTTTTCTTGTGTTATTAGAAGTACGAAGGATTCTGAAAGATTCACGAATTTTTTTTCTTCGTTCCCACTAATTGACTATTTTCATATAAGAGATACATATATATCACAACATTTTATTTCAGATAATAAATATTATATTGGTTTTTTATGTATCTATATTAGATGAATATTGATAGACCTTTAGCAACACCGCAACAATCATCAGCTTGCTTTTCGTGTCATGCTCTTGGAATAGCATCAGCATCGGCATTAGGAGTTTATATGTTTTATCAAGCTAAGAGAGCAAATTCATCAACACATCGCTTTACTTGTGCTTTTTTTGGACTAGGTAAGATATTATCAATTATTTACTAGTATCAAAAATTTCTCTTATCAGTAAAAAAAAAGAAAAGTAAATTGTTAACATTGAGTTTGAAATTGTTACGAATGATATCGAATAGTTATTTCTTTTAATACAACCGAATGTTTTGAAAGTATAGAAGATGAATATATATGTTTGCGAAAGATGGATACGAATGTTATCAGATAAATTAATTTCTTTAACAATAAAACAGTAACTTTGGTAATTACGGTTTGATCATCGTTTCAATTTAACGAATATTGTTTGCATTTTTTATTTTTATATATCAAATAAACAGAATCATGGTGAAGAATCAGTTTCAGTCTTTGTGCTTTTGAAGCAGTATTAGAACTGTTGATTTATAATGATTGTTGTTGTAAAAGTGATATATGTAGAAAAATATTCATTGTTAACTATTGATTATGTGATTTAAGAAGATTCGTATCAAAACTCTTTTTTGAATGATTAAGTATACATGATGTATTTAACAACTTTGAACTTTTTTGATACGAAATAATAAGAGGTTCTATTCTAAAATATTTTTGTTGGTCATATTATTGCATCTTATTCTTTGCTACTCGTTGTTTTTGTAATAACTATTTCTGATTTCTAAGATAATTCGCAAAATTATCTTATGAAGATTTGTGTAACAATATGAAATACTTTTTATTCTTAGCACAAGATGAAAAGATTTCATTTGAGATAGCTGGAAAATAAACTTGCGCATTAATAATTTATTTTCTAACTTTCAATGATTTAAAAGTCATCAAGACTCGATCTATTTTTTTTATCAATGTCATCCTTTATTTTCCTGTCAAATGACTCTTAACTTTTTAAAAGTTAGTATCAAAATTAATGATTAATACAAATATGAAATTAATGTAACTAATAGCAAAATTATACGATATTTTAAACAAATTTTCGGTCAATCTGTATTTCTTTTGTATTATTATTGTATATGTTTTCGTATATTTCTTTATTGTATTTTATGATCGTCTCTATTCTGGGCACTGTTCATACGAGTGAGTGTTGCCGCACTTATATGGACACTATTCTTATTTACTCATCTAATTCTCTGTCATAGTATATTCCATTTTTATTAAAACTTCACTTTTCCTTTCCTATCTGTATTAGATATATAGTTCCGTCTTGTTACTATTGTTATCCATCGTCAATGAATTTCTTCTCTGCCTTAGATATTTCAAAATCTAGGTTTATTCAGTAGCCTACGTATAACTGCTGTTTTTATGAGGCATGTTCAAATTTCTTACAACGTACATACCTCCATCGATGGCAATTTCCATCGTAGCATAGTAATCCATCAGACACAATAACCACCAATTTATGAAAAACTACCAGGAAATATCTTAGAAATTTCCAAAATTTCTAATAGTTTATGGGCTAGGCTCTTTCTTTATCGTATGCACATATCGAAGAAAATTTCGAAAACTACTGAAATTTTCTGAAAAGTACAGGGCTTTGCAAAGGTTCGTTTCGATCGCTTTAATGGCAATTAGAGTTATTTCCTCACTTTCCGATCGGTATGCTATTTCTATGGGAGTAATTTCTGAAATTGCATAACTTAGAAGGAAAATTTACTGTTTTAAAAGTTTGAACACTGCTGAAACTTTCATAGAGAATAACAAAGTGTTACGATTTTAATACCATAAGTAGATAATTGCGTTGTTTTAGATATGTCATCGAATACATTTAGTGATAATCTAGACAAATATCTGTACATCTCTGCCATCTTCAACGATTTCTATGACAAAACCTGTTGTAGAAAAGAATTCAACTCATAAATTAGATCTACAAACATATTGTACAAACAAACAACGATCTCTACTAAGACAGCTTATACGTTACATAATGCGTACATTTCACGATGTACCGACATCGCTTGTTGTTGAATATATTTGTCATTATGAATGTATAAATCTTCAAGATCTAGCTGATCGACTATGTTTGAATCCGAAACAGATTCATTCATATATACAACAATTAAAACGTGATAAATATATAAAAGAAGAAGATCGTAGTAAATTAAAGGTTGGCTCACGGGGTAAACCTAATCCAAATGAGTTGTATTATAAAATTGATATTGATGCATTTGTAAACATCGTTCATTATCGTTTAATAAATATGCAACTTGCAATTGAAAATTTCGAACGACAAGAAATCTGCAAAGAAATAAATTATAAGTGTGAACAATGCTTAAAAGAGTATACTGTATTTAATATAGAAAAGTTATGTAAAAATAGTATCGAAGAAGATTTGACAAGTACAGCCTGTAGCGGTATGATAAATGAAAATAATCAAACTGAAGAGATGAAAACTAGAAACGGACAAATAATTAATATGCGATTATTTAATGAACAAATGGCACCATTATTTGAGGTTCTTGAAAAAATAGAAAAAATAATGACAAAGGAACAGTTAACAATGGACAATCGTGATATTGAAGTTATTATTGAAAAAGATGACGACAAATATTCTTCAAATACAGATATTGATGAAAAAAATGAGAAATTAAGATCATTACCAGAATGGTTTGTTCGTTCAACTGTTAATACTGAACTTAATGATGATTAATTTGATCATACTAACCCATTATTATATATTATTAAAATTGCATCGACTATTGTATTTTTATTAATGAATTTAGCAACATCAAATGTAACTAATTCACAATCAATTTTTGGTCTTTCACAGTCTTCTAATTTAAATATCGCTGCTATGAATAATGAATAAAAACAATACAGACAGCTCTATTTTTTATTCATCTGATGAATATTGATAATTAAATTTAGATAAATTTTTTATTTATATCGATTTCTTTTATGTATTTTTTAATTTCGAACAGATTGATATGTTTTTTTTTGTATATTTTAAAATGATTTTGATTCTGTATTCTTTTTCTAGGCTGTTTAATTTTTGCTTCTCATCGTGTTTCGTCACTATTTAAAGATATGTAAGTTATTGACTCTTAGCATACTAATTTGTTTAGTTGTTTATTTCAATCAGATCACAAAGAAGAATTGCTGCTGGTGGTCGCATACAAAGAAGACTTGAAGAACAGCGATGATCAAGCTAGAAGTATTATGATACACAATCATTTTTTGTTGTTTTTTCTGTTTTTATTTTCTGAAAGGAATGTTATTCCTGCGTTATTTCAATTGATGATATTTTGTAATAAATAAAGAATAAAAAGAGAATCTTTGAAGTTTTGATACATATTGTTTATCACATTCTTTTTGATAGAAAAAAAATGCTTGGCGATGATATTAAACAACAACTGGAATATCAAGCACAACAAACGTTTCGGGCCGATGAACCTGTGAGTAGTTTTTGAAAAGAAAATAATTGATTTACTAGTTAAGAGATTTTTCTTCATAATCATTTTAAAAAAAAGTACAATTAGAATTTTCAATGTAATTATTAGATATTCATATGTTAGATTATCACAATGGATTTTATATTAGACATTTAATATTTTATCTAAATCATATGTCAATGAAGTCATCAAATCATTCAAGACTGTTGATTTCATATTAAGTTTTGTGACAAATCAGAAAAACTAGTGAATAAAGTTTCATATGAGCATAAAAGTTATTTTAATTTCAGGATGAAACTATATGTTGTTGCTTATACAATTGAGGTTTAGCACGGCTTTAATGTTTACTGTATTGAACTGTTCGACAACAGTATTCAAATAAATATTTAATAGAACCATTTCATTCGATTCTATTAAGGAACTAGACTAGTAATTGTTTGTGCAGCTTAACTTATTCAATAGTTTCATTTCATTTCTTTAATTGTTGACTTTCTGCGACCAATTTAATACCTACTCTCAATACAAAGTTCTTTTCAAAGATTATGAGTCAATGG
>CAJNOP010000003.1:5859890-5926399 GCA_905250075.1 Rotaria sp. Silwood1 | reverse complement strand
TACCTACTCTCAATACAAAGTTCTTTTCAAAGATTATGAGTCAATGGATTGGTTTTCGTCTAGACTTGAAAAATCCAATTCGGTGTACACAAATAGGTGAGATGCAGAACTACCTCTCATCGTTAAAATTCTATTTAGACAGATTAATAAGTGTAAAAGAAATTTTTATCATCCGTTTATAGTACAGAAGGAAATTAGACTTGAATATAATCAGTTACACAGTAGTAAATTGATTCCTAAAGCTGAAATTTATTTCATCGAGCTGATCGAGTGTTTCCGCAAGTTTTTCTTGAGCTTTAATTGTATTCTTATAAAGAATAAATAAATAAAACAATGTATCCAAGCATTTCTTCTGGTTATAACTGATCAGATCATACTGGAAGAGAATTCCACTGCTGTTTTATATGAATGAGGCATTATACATGCGCAAATTTTGTTAATAGAGTTCGCGAACAAAAAAATGTTTTATTATTTATACGTATAGCTCTTTTTTTTCAGGATATGATAGCAGACACTGGTCTCCAGCCTATTTTTCTCAAGAGTGAGCTACCATGGAGGTAAGTTTTTTTACTTAAATGATTTATCTCTAATCAAGAGAAGAAATATTTAGATTTGACAGAAATACAAAAATTAATTATCTTGTCGTCTCAAATAATGTTTTTATTTTACACTTAAATGAGAAAACTTTACAACGACGGTGTCTTGATGAAACACCAAAAGATACTAAAACTTCATCATTTCCAGGTTAACTTTAAAGCACATATTTGCAAATATATACATATATCTTTTTTTTTTTTGAATAGAGGTTCAAATTCCAGACGCAATAAGTAAAGTATTTCTTGATCCCTATGGTCGTTTAGTGATTGTATCAACACGTGATAAACGGGAGGTATACATTCTTGTATCATCAGCAAATTCATTAAAATTAATTAAAAGACCAATACGATTTGGAAATGTCGCATCATTTGGTCTTGTTTCTGTTTCGTGGTGTAATCGATTTTTACAACAACAAAATGATGTTGTTGCACTTCTTGCCGGTCAAGATGGCAGTATATATGAAGTATTAATTCGATCCGATGGTGAATTATTGTCATGTAATGAAGTTTATCCATCATTTAAATCTATTATGGATGCGATTAAAGATAGCGTTACTGGTATTTATTGTGATGTTAAATCTGCTTATGAAGACAATACAAATATATTTGTTGTTATTACCACACAAAAGTAAGATAATCACAAATGGGTCGTAATGAATTCAACTAAACGTAAATGCATCATTCTTCTGTCATGTGCTATTCGTAAAAAAAAGTATTTAAGTAGATGTTGAAACAAAAAGAATTTTCTTTTTGAACTAATAGATTCGCTTTTCAATATTAAAGTCTTTCTGAAGAATTATGAAAATTCCTCAGCAGTAGTTTTCATCGTGATTTAGGCTGAATATTCCAAAATTGAAGTTCTTTAGATTAACTTCAGATACAGCGCCACCTTTTTGATAAAATCTACGAAAATAATGACCACATCTTAAACTCATTATAAAAAAGTTTTTCTGGTTTATTTCGTCTTCTAGCTTTTCACTTAAAGCTTTTGCTTAAAGTTTTGTAATATAATCAAAAAGATAAACGATTCTATGGAAAACTTTCATTAGAGATGTCAAAATTTTTTCGTTAGCTTTAAATATCGCAGTAGATATATACAGTGTATGTTAGTGTGTTACTTGTTTGGCAACGGAAAAAGTTCTTCTAAAAACTAGAGCATTCAGTTTTTTTTACAGCCTAAAATTCTCTATCTTTGGCGTATAATTGAATATTTTTTATGTATAGCAAATGAGAGAACAATTGTATTTTCCATTAGTTCAGTTCATATTGACCCATCTGTTACATACAAATGAACAGTTGAATTAAACTTTCTATTGTTTTTCTATTAGAGCTTTATATTATTTTGAACATATAATTGATCCATCACGTAAATCAGATTATTTTTCGACATTTTTTGCTTTTTTTCGTGATGCTTCATTATCTGATTTAAAACATCTTGAATTTCCAAGTGGTAATGCTCAGAGTGAAATTCAATTATTTGTTAAACGAAAATCATCTACCACACAATTATTACATAGACAATTTGCATGGATAACAGGTGCTGGTCTATTTTATACGGAAATAGATCCAGTTAATGTTCAAAACTCTTTTATTCAACGTCATCGTATTATTGATTATTATATTGATAAAAGTCTTAAACAAAAAGATGAAGAACAACCACCAAAATCTGTTGCATTAACAGAATTTCATTGTCTTATGATGTTTCCTAATGAAAACCAAATACGTGCTGTTTGTACTGTCAATAAAAAGATTGTTATGATTGATGGTTCTATGGCAGTAAGTTTTACTTAGATCTTTTTCAAGCATATCATGATTACGTAGTAATAGGAAATGAAATTAGGGAAATCAACCAATCGTTGGCGCCTATTAACCTTCACTAACAATATATGATCGCTTGCCCAAAAATTTATCACTTTTTTAAAGAGGCATTTGAAAAGATCTGTCTGTCATTGATAGATATGCACCAAACCCAAACGGTTTGGGTTTGGTGAGTTTGGATATCGGGTTTGAGTTTGAGTTTGGGTTTGGGTTTGGGTATGAGTTTGGGTTCAAATTTGATTATGGCCCATGTATCTAAACTTTTCATATACGACTGTTGATCAAACTCAAACTCATACCCAAACCCAAACTCTAACTCAATACTCAAAGCATCAAAACGAAAACGGTTTAGGACTAGTGCATGTCTAGTTGCAGCATCAGACCCAAACCCAAACTCAATACCCAAACCCAAACCCCCAAACAGTTTTGGTTTGGTGCATGTCTAGTCATTGAAATTATTCGTTTTGACTAAAGATGTGTAGGGTTACTCAAAACATCTTTAGTATTGACGTATGGACTAATGGCACGTGAATGACGGAGTCATTGTCAAGAATGAATTTTATTTTAATACTACCTGTTTTTGTATATTAATGAAACATGAATAATGATGTTGTTTGATAAGATAATAAAGATTTATTAACTTCTGACACTTTTGAGAATAAACTCAACTCAGTAAATAATTTTCTCAGAAATATTTAAGCTATTTTAATATGTTTCAATAATAAATTTACCCATATGAAGTATGCTTTCAAAACAGAATATTTTTGGTTTTACTGGCACTTATGAAATCTTTTAAACTGTAAAATCTATATCTTTTAAATTTTAAAACTACTTTTTAGAGTGGTAAACCAGTTTGTTATGCACGTGATCAAATTCGTGATCAGTTATGGGCATGTACTGATGAACATGTTCTTCGTTATACAATCAATGATGAACGTCGTGATGTTTGGCGTGTATTTATGCAAAAACAAGATTTTCAAAAAGCATTTGAAACATGTGTTGTAGTATGTTAATAAGTTATCATAGTATAGTAAATAATATTTAAAAAATTCAGGCAGACGATGCAGATGAAACAGCACGAAGACAACGTTCAATTAATTCTAAACATGCTGATTATTTATTTAATGAAAAAAAGTAGATATTTATTCGTTTGAATTCAATTATAAAAATCTTTTTTTTTCTGTCATTATATAGATATGCGCTTAGTGCGAATATTTATGCTACATCAGATACATCATTTGAAGATGTAACATTAAAATTCTTTGCTTTAAGAGATAAAGAACCACTTCGAGAATACCTTCAAGCTGTTTTACAATATCAAAAACCATCAACAGTAAAAAATTTAAAGAACAAATATAAATATAAATGAATTGTTGTTTCTTTTTTGTTTTTTTTTCATTTAAATAGGATAGTACACAAATAACAATATTAACCTTATGGTTAACGGATTTATTTTTAAATGAACTTGATGAATTACGTCAAAAAGATAGTACAACAACAAATCAAACAACAACATCACCTAATACAAATAGTAGATCACCATTTAGCCTTCAATCACACGAGGAATTTTTAGATGAAAATAGTCGAAAGGAAAAATTTGATGAAATTCGTCGAAAATTTCAATATTTTCTACGTAAATCAGAAATTCAATCATGTCTTAAAGAACATCGCTCAGCTATGTATGATCTTTTAACAAGTCATGGTGATCTTGATGACTTAATTTTATTTGCTGAACATGTACAAGATTATGAACGTGTTATTTTACTTTATCTTGAGCGTGAAGATTATGAAAAAGCATTAAAAACACTTGAACCATTAGTATATTTATATTTCTTTTTCTGATTTATAGCCTTTTTTATTTCTAAATGGAAATTCAATTTAGGGTAATCATCAACTTCTTTATAAATATTCACCAACATTAATTGAAAAATTACCTGAAAATCTTATATCTGTTTGGAAAAAGAAATATGACGAACGTTTTGAAGCTAAAGAATTATTACCCGCAATGATTGCTTATTCACGAGCATATCCAACAGTAAAGAATATTTTAATTTTCTTTGGTTTGATTATTAATTGTTCTTCATTTAAGGGCAAAGCTGTATTGGATTTTTTGAAATTTTGTTTAACAAGAGGATGTACTGATAAATCAATTCATAATTATCTTCTTTCGGAATATGTCAAATTTGATTCTAGTCAAATAATGCCCTATTTAAGAAACCAAAAAGAGGTATGAATTACTATATAAATTAATAAAATATATATGGTTTATTTTAAAATAGGATCCTCTTATAATAACTTATGATCCAAGATATGCATTACGTCTTTGTATTGATCATGATCTAAAAGAAGAAAGTGTCTTTTTATATCGTTTATTAAATATGCATGAAGAAGCTGTTGATACAGCTTTACAAGTATATAAAGAAACGAAAAAAACCGATACGTCGATGAATCATTCTTTTTTTTAAATTGTAGGTGAATGTTAAATTAGCAAAAGAATGTGCATCAACAGCTCCAAGTAATGATGAACGAACAAAAAAATTATGGCTTAAAATTGGTAAGAAATGAAATACTAAATCTATCATGTATTTTAACTGTGAAATTTTTTGAACTGATAAAATTGCATCTGTATATAATCATGAAATTCTAATAGAACTCAAGTTTTAAATGATCATATTTCACTATGAAAAGTTTCATAATAATGTTCTTTGATAAAAAAGAAAGAGAATATTTATTTAAGTTGAAGTTAAAATTATCAGTCTAATTTCTGAAAGAGACCAATATTGAACAAAAAAAATAGCATCCTCCAGCGACTTTATCCTGTGATGTATATTAGCGATATATTATTATAATTGAAGATTTATTGAGAACATTTTATGTACAGTTCTTGAAAACTGCAATTGATTTCATACTCACATTGTAAACAAAATAAATAAACACATAACGTTATCATCATCAATTGTGTAAAGTCATCCTTTCACCTAAAAAATCAATCTTGGGTTAAATACATTCAAATCAGATGAAAATTCAATAGACAAATAAAGGTTAAAAATAGCTTGTTTGACAACCTGAAATTATCTTTGAGTCTTCATTCTATATACTCAACTTTGGTTTTGTTTGAAAAAGCATATCAGGGGTGTCGAGCATAGCAAAGCTCTTTTTCTTTTAAAATCTTACTTTTCGAGCGAAGAAAAGGGATGAAAAATTCATTGTCTTAAAAACCTTTCAAAAAATTGTCACCTATTTATAGAAGAGCTTATTTTATATAATAATAAATGCAGGTTTATATGTTCTTTCAAAAGAATAAAAAGCAATAGATTACAATGAAGCTCCTGTGAGAATTCTAGGATGCGTGATGAAAAACGCATGAACACAGAAAAAGCATATTTTTTTAAGCAGAAGATGACGGAAACCATCAAAACTCTTGCCAAAAAAAACAAATTGCTAAATAAAAAAACATTTCGTTGGTGACTGATCAAATATCAAACTATCTTTCCATGCATTTATCTGAATTTTGATTTTCCTCATGAAAACTGACTTTTTTTCACTACAGAAGAGTGATCTTAAGCTAATATGTACTTTCTGATAAGAATAGTTTACTGATTTATATTAAATTAATTGACTTTTAAATATTATTTATTATTTCAATTTAGCTAGTTCTGTTGTAACTCAAGGACATGATCTAAATGAAGTAATGGAAATTCTCGAAGACTGTGGTAATGATTTACTTAAAATCGAAGATATTCTTCCATTATTTCCTGATTTTGAAACAATTGATCAATTTAAAAAACCAATTATTAAATCATTAGAACATTATAATGATCGTTTAAATGATTTACGAAATGAAATGAATGATGCATCAAAATCTATTGATGATATACGTGATGACTTAGCTAAATACCGTACACGATGTGTTGCAACAATTGATTCAAATGCAACATGTTCATTATGTGAACAACCATTAATGTTACAATCAACATTTTATATTTTTGCCTGTGGTCATTATTTTCATGGTGATTGCTTATTTACATATGTACGACGTTTAATGAAACGTAAAGATGAATATAGTTTAGATGAGACAAATCGTTTACAAACATCAACTACAGGTAGTAAAATGAATGAACAAAATAAACAAAAACTTGAGAAATCTTCCAAAACAAATACAATACAAAAAGATATTGACACTGTTAATCGTTTACAATCAATAATAGCTAGTGGAATAGCACCACCATCACGTGATATGGAAAGTGTGCAACAAGAACTTGATGATCTTGTTGCTTCACAATGTGTATTATGTGGTGAAACAGCTGTTGATTATTTGGATCAACCACTTGATGCAATTTTATAATCTATTTCGTTTGCTTATAGTCAGTGATTTAATTGATTGATTCCTATTTGAAAGATTTTTTTATACGAATAAATTCTATTTGATGATTTTTCAAGCATTTATTCTTAATTTCAATAAACGAAAAACTAGATGTTTTTGCTTTTTTCCCTATAAATTAGTGTTTCTATATCGATCTAATTTTTTTTCTAATGTTAAAGTGAACACGAGCTTTTCATTGAGTACTTTAACCCGGTTTTTAAATGTTGCAACGATAATTATGAAAAAATAAATAGTATTTTTTTAACGTCGAATGTATGATTAAAGTGTGTAAATTGTGCTCTTAATGATCTCGGACATGCACAATTTGTTACGACTATTAATATCTTGAAATAAACGCACGAAAGAAAACAAGATAAAGATAATTAGCTATATTTGAATGAATTGCGAAACAGTAATTATAATTTATTAAACTGTTTTGGAATTGATGTTGTATCTTTTCTGTTTTTGTATGATTTTCCCTTAAATTAAGTAATTTCGAACTTGGTAAATCAAGTGGAACTATCTGTATACATGATTGAAGAGAATAACACGAATTATACAAAATGAAAAGATTTTAGTATTTACCAACTAAAATAGATCATCTATTGAACAAATTAAAAATGTTCTTTTTGATAAGAAAAATTTATTAAACAATTAAATGTCAATTTAATAAAAGCTATGCATTCATATGAAGAATGAAAGTTAAGTATTTGTTGTTTTGTTTTTCTACTCAACATATGAATGTTGCGTAAAATACAAAGATAGCCTAATAAGATACAAATTATAGATTCTATCAGACAAATGTTATACACTCGTACAAAGAAAAATTTTTTTGGTTTTTTTTTTCAATCAAAAAATAAAGATCCATAATATCTTGATAGACAGAATTTCATGAAAGGAAAATGGGGAAAATAATATTAATAAGAATGAAATCGAAGATATGAAATTTTTCACGGTTCAAAAAACTTTTGAATGAAAGGAAACTATGTAGAATAATGACAAGTGTGACTGGAACATTTTTAATAACAACAACTTTCTCAAGAAAGCTCAATATCTAATCTTTTTCCTCGACATTTGACTTGAGAGATGTATGAACTATGTGTAGCGTCTCAGAGACATACTCGAAAAGTTTCTACTGTCAACTATCCAAAACTGATGTGAAACAAACTGGCGTTGATTAGACAATACTCATAAACTTTTGTTTCATTTCATAGTCATAAATTTGTTTTTTTCATTGGATTTTCATTTATTCACTTGTTTTAAACAACTTATGGGAAATATTATTCATATAGAGCGTTGAAGTTCTTATACAATATAAAAAGTCATTTTTGAATTTTCCTGCAGGCAGTACAATGAAAAGAAAAAAACTATGAGATTTTGCTTCTATCCTCGAAGAAATTTCAAAAACAAAAGAAGAAATCAAAATATAACTTTGAAGTTCTAAGCTTTCGATCATAGAAAAAACTTTAATTATTTTATTGTTTTTCTTTTTTTTGCCTTATGTTAAATAATAAATCGGTCTTAAACATAAAATCATTACTATATGTAATTTACAGAACCAATTAGATTGATGATACGTATTCTGAAAGATTCATAATTACGTTTACTAAACGTTTTCAGAAGAATTTTTATGGAACTAAATTGTGTTAAAATTCTGATAAAAGTCTTTTAACCGCATAATCTAACATTTCATCTACATTTAGAAAAGACATTCAGGATAAAAAAAAAACATTTAAATTGTCACGATGGCTACGTCCAAATTGCGAACAAAAATTAAGCCAATTAAGAAAAAAGTGTTCGCAATTTGGAACACAGAAAATCACGTTGATCTTATTTTTATTGCGTTTCCAAATTGCGAACACTTTTTATAATTAAGTAATATAGTTTTAATTCTTTTTATTTGACAAGTCAATACGAATTTGTCATTTGAATATATAATAATAAATGAGAATAATGATGAACGAAAATAAAAAATAATATAATAATTTTTTTCCTGTTTTTAAATATTTTTATTATTTGTAAGAAAATACAATAATAACAAGAAAAAAAAAATTATTATATTATTATTTATTTTCGTTCATCATTATTCTCATTTATTATTATATATTCAAATGGCAAATTTGTGTTGACTTATCAAATAAAAAGAAATGATACCATTCTTATTCTCAAACTTCTATATTTATATTATTAATAAAATTGAACTCATAATCAGCTATTGCAATAACTAATTAATCAAAGTGTTCGCAATTTGGAAACGCAATAAAAATAAGATCAACGTTATTTTTGTGTTCCAAATTGCGAACACTTTTTTCTTAATTGGCTTAATTTTTGTTCGTAATTTGGAAGCTACGGTCACGATGCCTACTATGAACAGCAAATAAGATATTTTATTCCCTTTATTTTGCTTTAATCTTGAAGAAAATGTCTGCCATTTTTCAGTGATAAATGCTCGCGAGATCATTTTAATCATGCTAATAAACTTCTAAATAGTCGATGTTATGAAATTTGAAGAGTAGATTAATATCAATAGTCAGCTATCTAACCTACATGTAAAAAGTCTTGGTACAAAAGTTTTGTTCGATTTTCGATCACTTGAGGGTCGCAGGACAAACTCAAAAGTAGTCAGTTAGAAAGGGAATTTCATACTCTTTCTAAATATATATTCAGAATTTTATTTTGACTTAAACTTGATTCATTAGGAGCAGATATTTGATGGAAACCAAAAAACGATGTTTGTACAAAATATTCCATGCAGACCATTTTTGTATTTTGGTTAAAAGTGCTTCAGTTCAAATTAAACGAAAGAGATTTTATACACTAGTTTGCAGAATGAAGCTTACTCTACAAAATTCTCAATTTACTTTGTTTCTAACATATCATTGCAAACCATCAGCTTTTCTTGAACGTCAAGCAGCTCAATACGAAATAAACGATTATTTTGAAAAATGTTATTTCATGGAAAGAGTAGCATTCCGAAAAATATTTGTAACTTTTGATCCTTTTGAGTTCTAGTTTATTGTAACTCATAGTTTTGTAGAATATGTAATTCTCTTCAACAGTAAGAAGTAAAAATTATCCTATAATACCTTTTAGCGGTGCTTCGAACGAGAGGAAAATAAGTGCGTTTTACATGCTGCAAACGAGATTTTTATTTATCAGGTATTTGCTTACAGCTGACTAGCTAAGAGTCAGAGCAAAATCCTAAAGATATATTTAGAAAGACCATCGAATTCTGATTCTAACTGACTACTTTAGATTCGTTTCGATTACATTTGAATGATCGAAAAATCAACAAACATAATTATCATTACTTTTGAAACTAGCGTTTTTTACAAACGTCTCTTTCGGTCCCCATCAACTATCTGCTCCGAATGAATCAAGTTCAAGTCAGAATAAAATTCTAAATATATATTTAGAAAGAGCATGAAATTCTCTTTCTAGCTGACTACTTTTGAGTCTGCCTGCGGCCTTCAAATGGTCGAAAATCGAACAAAACTTTCGTACCAAGACTTTTTACACGTATAGGTTATTCGAAAATGAAAAACGTGAAGACGATAAATACCGGGTGTTGCAAAAGTTTTGCGACATTTTTTGTTTTGCATGTAACTCTGTTCAGAAACATGACCATAAATTGATCTTTTTCTCAAAAGATGCGCCATCAAATTCTCTACAAACTTCTATTCGTCTTAGTTTATAACAATAGAATTGAACTTCTTTTATAGGTCGCATATTATGATTATGTGAAATGAGCCTACTTCCCACACGTTTTTCAGTAATTTATTCTTTTTATAGAAGTGAATATTTGATTCTTAGAACATTATATAACACTAGATAGCTCTTGAAATCCTCTGTTGATTGCTTATATATACGAAGTTTTTCAATGCTCATTCCTTTGGTTTGACGCACGACCATATTTTGAAAAAAGCGCAATTTTCATGTCTGTTTTTTCTTTTCAAAGAAAGCACTCTAGAAATGTCATCTATGACTGAATCGTTTTTATTTTTGCAGTATTTTGTAGAAAATTGATTTCTCTTTCTATGTAGAGTTCAGACAACGCTCGAAAACCAATTCAGCCGGAGGAAAGATCCGAATAGCATCAAGAAGACTGTTTTCGTTATGGTAGCTCAGACAGATTATAGTTTTTTGACAAACATAGATGGCGATCAAGCGCTTACAAATAATTCTGAAAGAGCATTCGATATACATTCAAATTACAAATAGAAAGTCTCTCACGTGCCTGTTTATAACTTCGAAAAGATTGTTGGAAAAGCAGAAAAAAAGTGTGTGGGAAGTAGGCTCATTTCACATAATCATAATATGCGACCTATAAAAGAAGTTCAGTTCTATTGTTCTAAACTAAGACGAATAGAAGTTTGTAGAGAATTTGATGGCGCATCTTTTGAGAAAAAGATCAATTTATGGTCATGTTTCTGAACAGAGTTACATGCAAAATAAAAAATGTCGCAAAACTTTTGCAACACCCGGTATATATATTAACAGAGATGAAACATGTTTTATGTTTTTTTTATTTAACAAAATATCTGTAAATTTGGAAAATATTGACAAAAATCTGCTGCTAAGTTTTCATCGAATAGAAAAAGATGTTTAATTTTGGTCGAATTAATTCTTGTTTGGTCTCTTGCATAATTATTTGTTACTCTTAGAAGAGAATCATATCTAATTCTTAAAGAAATATAATTTGACAAGTGTTTTCGAATGAAAAAGAAATTGTTCAATGTAATAATCATGAACATCAATATAAGATTTAATTCAGTTAAATAAGGATATTCAATGATTGATAATTGTTCATGATCGTCATTTGAGGAATTTTGTGATACAAATTTTTCAATAATTAATTGTTCAAGAAATGGAAATGATTTAGAAGTTTTCATCAAAAAATCATGTTGAAAAGGACGTTCATCGAATAATGATACTCGACGAACACATTTGAACAATCCACCAGAAAAATTGTAATATTTTCATATATTTTCATTGTACACAGATATGAATAAAAATGACATTAACCTATGTTTTTATTTGAAAAATAATCAGCAGAAGAAATAACTTATGTGTTTTTATATGTTTTTAATGTATATTGAATATGTTCATTTGATGGTATATCGATTTGATCATGATCATTAAAATATATAACTGATTGAATATTAAATTTAAAGCTATTTAATCTTTTCGTATGATTAAGAATATCATTATTTGTTTCCTTCAATAAAAACCTTATCCTCGATTGTTAAATATAAAGCGAGTTGTTTCAAATTGGTTATTCAAAGTAATAGTGGTACAACCGATTCATGGTAAAAAAAACGTTTTGTTTTTACTGGTTAACGAAAAACATTTCAAAATATCCAATTTTTCCTATATAAGAAATATTTTCATAAATTTAAATAAAAAATTGAAACTTACTTTCATATTAATCTTTGGTGACACACGAAAAATATTTGCAATATCCATAGAGACACTACGAAGCTGATTGAATCGTCCATCAAGTAAATAAAGACAATCAGTCAAATTGAGTACATTAATATGCAATTCGAGAAGAGTAGAAGAAGAAAATATTGGAATTTCATCATAAAATGATAAATGACGAAGATTCATATCAGATGATTAAAAGAATCGAAAATAAATTAGATTAGAAAATATTGTAAAAATATTTCGAAACATAAATCTTGTTATATTAGTATGTGTATATGAATTTCTATGATTAGCAATCGAAATAAAAACTTTCGTCATTTGATTTTTGAACTTCTGAGCCGATGAATCTTTCTTCAAATGAATGAATAGATTTTATTGCCATTCTATCAAATGATTTAGTTTTTTCCTCTTTTAATAACTCACAGAAACAAATTAATTTATGTTTTTCTTATTTGATATTTTAATCAAAGCTCAATATATATCTTACCGTCAAATTGTCGTTCAAGCTCTTCCAATCGGATACTGACTAATTCGAGTTTATGCAAATCCGAATAATTGTCGACAAGAAAAACTCGTTCCATTGACAATGTTTCGACAGTAAGTTCTTCAATTTTATGATGAATTTTAGATAAAATTGCTACACAGAATCGATCTAACATTTCATCAGTTAATGAATAGATATGCATATTAGATGAACTTCTTATTAATGTTAAACAACGTGTAAATATTGAATCATATAAAATTCTATCGAGATTTCTATTTATACCAAATAGTGAGTAAAGTACGTCAATATTATGACAAGTCATTCGTTCGGTAAATCGATCAATTTAATACAACAATTAGCCATCTTTTCTATGAATAAAGCATTTTTCTTCACATATATATATATAAATCAAAAGTAAACCTGAATGTTTTGTGAATTTTGTATCTGAATGAGTGTTGACCAATTGATTTATTAAATTTATATTTAAATATTATTTTTTGAATGACTGGTTGTTTTGTCTAATAAACATTTTACAATTTTGAAACGTTTTTCTTGAAATTGTTTTGATGATATAAAACTAGGTAATTGTTGTTTTTCAATTATTTCGATCATTTTCCATAATAAATGCTTGCCATCATGATTGATCATCTCGATTAACAATATGTAATATAGCATCTTTTTCAAAAGAAAGATCTGTTTTTTCGACATGAAATATTCATTTTATCATATGGATCATATGAAAATAAAGCTCGAGCATGTATTGATGAACAATCATCTAAATAAAAAGGAAAAGAAAATATTTATTTGAAAAAAAAGAATAAATAAAGAGAAAACCTCAATTATTCATTTCATGATTTGTTTCATCTGAAGTTGGTAAAAGAAGAAATGAAATGGATCCATGGAGTGAATCAATTAATTGAAAAATTTCATCAAGTGTACGATATTTGGATTGCATATGAATATTATTTATTTCAAGTAATGGATCACCAATTGAAAAAAGTCCTTATGCAATACTTCCATAAACAATTCGAACTATCGATATTCGATGATCATTATCAGATAAACGACAAATTATTGCACCTTATGGTTCATCTTGATGTTTTTCTAAACGAATAATTTCTAAAGACTAACATTATGTTCAGTTGATTTTGATGTATAATTTGAATTTTCTTTTTTTTTTATCAATTAATTTCGTTGAACATTACATTGATATTGTACAAGTTTGTTCATCTTTATCTGAATACTATTTTCAGACAACAACATTTAATAAACACAAAAAAACAAAAACGACAATAATTAAAACTTACATGATCTTTTTTTAACGAGTTTTCGTCATCAGATAAATGAAATTTTACATTTGACAAAGTTCTTTTTCTTGATAATGATCTTCAATAATTAAATCGTATGAACATATAAATAAATGAAAATATGTATCTTCAAATATTGCGATTAATTCTTCTAATTCATTTAATGATATTTTACAATATTCTTCATTAAATTGATTAAAAAAATCTCAAAAGAAATTTTCTCTTCATTATTTCAACAACTATTCAGCATTAATGCATAAAGTTCAAGATTTTTTTCAAATTGTTGTGATTCGATGATTGAATTTAACAATGTGCAATCGGCAAGAAAAGACGATACTCATGAAGAATTCTTTTTATAGTTAATATCAACATGGTTTCCCGATGACGATAAAGGTGAACTCAATGGAACAACAGACATTTTCTCTTTTCTTTTTCTTTTGACATAAAGTAACATTTTCAAACATAATATCATCACTAAATATTCGATTATGTCTCTCACTGTTTCATATTCACTAATTTAATCGCTTTCAATTATCCAAGTAATATTTGATAACTTCATTTCAACTTATTTTAGAGGAACATCGTCTCAACCTTCCCCTCTTTCCGAACGTGAAAATCAAAACTTTTTCGTTTTTTTTGTTTTTCATCACTGTTATGGACAGAAGTGTCCTCTGTCAAATGCGAAATTAACGAGAGGTCTTCGCTGTTAATTAGTACTTTTATTAAACTCAACTTCGAAAATTTCTAGCAGAAAAACTCGCGCTGCAATTATTCTATTCTAAACGACATTCTTCGAATGATAATAATAATTTCTCATTCGAATGGTACTTAGAACATGGGTCATGGACTCCTCACACCACTGAATACGACGAGTTTTTGATCACTTTAGTTAGAGAAAAGAAGTCGTGACACATAAACGCAAATTTGTTTTTCATTCTTCTCAAAACTAGTTTTTTCAGAAAAGTGTACAGAATAATCCGCGTTTCTCAGGCACTGTATATTCTGTCGAACTGAAACTTTTTCTACAAGTATTAGATAGCGTTTCGACTGACTAGTTTTCTTTTTGTTTTGAAAAATATTGCATCGTTGATTTTTGGCAAAATTTGCAGAAAAAGCTCTAGTAAAAATGACTGAGTTTTTGGAAGTGTATGCTCCGTATTATGATCTTCTTTTTTCCGAATGAAAGGACATAAAAAGAAACGAAAAAAGTAATCCCCCTTCAAAATGTATATAGTATCTGTAAAAAAAGTTTCAGCTCTATCGAACGCATTTGGAAATTTTGTTTCTATGACAACTTTTGGTCCACTCATCGAGATCTATCTATCCTAAAAGTTTCAAATTCTTCTGATACGTTGTTTCTCAAAAGTAGCGGAAAGGAAAGGGAGCAGGCGATATCCTCTTAAGTTGAACTATATAAATAAGATGAAATGAACTGGTGAAAACTTGACTAGTAGCATAAATATAAAACATTGAACAGGGGAGCTCTCTTAAAAAGAATTGATCATCAGCTATTTTATTTGATTCTTACGAATCATTGATTTGTAACTTTTCACTAAACTATTTCCAATATCTCAAATCTTGATAGTGTTTTACATTGCAGCTTTAACCAATAGGTACATAATTTCCGTGAAAAACATAAAATTCTTTTAAAATAAAAATAGAAAAATAAATTTTTGTGAAAATTTCTAAGATCGCGGGACCGTTGACTTTTGTTTATGATGGCGGGTCCAATAAAAAAAAGGTATATTCTCGGTTCATCGACAAATTTGTCAATGAAGAATTTTCGAATATTAATGAAAAAACCTTCTATTGGAGAAAGGAATTGTGTAGACCGTAGTGACGGTATTGAACAATTTTACAATGAATGCTACCATTAACATAAAGGGCATATAAACGGGTGACCGATCACTTCGTCGCAGAACAATTCGTCGCGTTCTGTTTGTCGTAAAATTTTTTTTCGTTCTGTTTGTCGCAGATAAATATCTTTCGCTATACTCATCAGTGTCTATTCGTTGCATCTCTTTTAATTAATTCTTTTTTTTTTGAAAGATATAAAATTGATGAGTTAATGATTGTTTATTTTGTACATAATACATAATATAATGATGAACAAATTGAGAAAAAAAAAGAAAAAACCAAACAAGAAAAGAAAATAATCTAAAGAAAAAAAAATAATTTAAAGAAAAAGAATATCTAAAGAGGAGTCTATGGATTTTTTTAATTCAAATTGAATTTTGAAAAAAAAATAACAGCCCATTTTTACCAAGGCAGAGGAACTAAGGGGACTAAGAAATTCTTTAAATTCAGAAAGGAAGAATTCTTTGGTATCTTCTCTCCTGTTCCTTATAAGAAAGGCTACTATGGATACATACATAACATATATAGAATTCAGTCGACATATGGTATATCTGTAGTACCTTTTTTGAGGCTGGGCTAGGAGGACTAAGGGGACTAACTAAGCGGCCTAAGGGTAGGAATAATGGTGTACACAGAGACGTGCATGGGTCGCGACTCTTCGGGGGGCGCTTCGCGCCCCCGCGCCGCGACGCTGAAATAAAAAGTGTGTTAGGTGGGGAAACACGCTTCCCCACTGAATAATCCGCTAAGTCCCCTTAGTCTCCTTAGTCCCCTTAGTCTCCTTAGTCCCCTTAGTCTCCTTAGTCTCCTTAGTCCCATTAGTTAGTCAGCTTAGTCCCCTTAGTCCCCTTAGTCTCCTTAGTCTCCTTAGTCCCATTAGTTAGTCAGCTTAGTCCCCTTAGTCCCCTTAGCTCCCTATTTCAATTTGAAATCAAGTGCTCTTTTTTCTTTTTACATTCAGATTGAATTTAAATAACCCATTGTATGCTAAAGAGTAACGTTGGCTGCCATATTTTTTAAGAATTGATCCAGTTGAGGTGCGTCGAATCCGTTGACCAGTCGAGTAATACCTTCGTCCAATCTTCGGTAGCAGGCCTTCTTCACCTTGATATCGTGACCTTGGAGAATCTCTGCCATGTCCATTTCAAATTTTGATTTTTCACGACGAATTTTTTCTGCCAGCTTCACTATATTTGGATGACTTATTGCGACACGATTAGCGAATGCATTGTGCCAGCCTTCTACCGAATTATTGGATCGCGGTGCCGTAGCGATGACACCATCATAAACATTCCATAATTTATAATCGAATTGGGGCTTCTTTCGACCAGTTTCTTAGAAAGTCGAGTATATTTAGAGTTTCTCGAGAATAGAGAAAAAAATTACCTCTTCTTTTTTTTCACCAATCCATGTTTTTTCAAAATAATCGAGTAAATCGTCGGCGTCATCGTCGAATTGATCACAAATTAAGTCGAAGCCAGTTATAACTTGATCTAAACCCCCTCCCATATTAGAAGCCCCCCCAGGGCTTCTATTAGGCCTTGCAAACTTTGGCCGGGTTTTGCTGGGAAAAATTGGAAATTTTGCTGGATAGATCCTTTAAAGGGGGCTTCTAATAGGGGGAGGGCTTCTAATATGGGAGGGGCTTCTATTACGGGGAGAGGTTTAGTGGAACAAAACCAAGAGCAATCAATTTTTTACATTTCAACGAAAATACTCATCCTCATTATACTTAGTTGTTAATCCTTTGCTTTGAACTTGTCGCCATACCGCTTGTGAAAAATGAAAGAGACAACCTAGAAAAAAACGTTTTAATTACTTTTTTTGTGAATAGATTAAAACGTACCTTTGTGTAAAACGTTTGGCAACATGTCTTTCACTGATTTTATTGTGCCAGTTTCGAAATCAGTCATAATTGATTCAAGTTGGAAGTTGTCTTGCGCTAACACTTTTTCGAAGAATAAATTGTAATCTTGAGGGCTTTTACCAATTAATAACGCATAGACGAGAGGAATAATAGCATTGGTCATCATCGCATGTAATGTGAAGAGTTGATAATAATCGTTGGAACACACCTACATGAAAGAAAGTTAGAAAAGAAAAAGAGACATATTTAATTGATAGTTTACTTTGAATGTTCCATCAGCGAACCAATGTTTGTTTTGCTTGAGAATAGATAAATTAGTTTTTGTTGTAAATATAATTAAATTCTTGTCTTCGTGCAAGATGAAATCTTCATAACAATAGGTTTTTCTTAATTTTTCTGGTAAACGACCATCGACGTCGACTGTTTCAACAGTACATTGTCTTCGAATCATTAGCATAAGTGCTTCATTGCTTGGAAGTTCACCAGCGGCACTTAGTGGATATGTACGTAAGGCCGAATGAAGAATTGAGCTGGTTGGTTCATCTGTTATCACAGCACAAACTTTCATATCATTTTTTAATTGGATAGCTGGAACACGATCGGATTGTGGAGTATGGGAATGTGATGTTGGTTGTGCGAGAAATGCGCCCATGGATAAATTGGTATGACAACGAGCTTAATTGATAAATGATTTTCATTTGAATTAATTGATTGATATTCAAAGTGAACTTACCTTTACAATCTCGATTCTGACATCGAAATATCAATTTCGTGTTTGTTGTACGCTCTACAGTATAGATATAACCTTCATGGAGGATCATTGATTTTCCTTTTACAGAAAAGAGTTTTTCGATTTGAGACATTTTTCTTGAAAAATACTGTGCAGTGAAAGTTGAAATTAAGAAGTGAAATGAATTTTTTTATTTGACCTGGTTCCATAATTAAGGACATTGGATCAGTGTTATCTTTAGTTTAGATTATGTTGCAATTCATTAACCAAGTGACAAATCTAATTATTCTTCGTTCGCTTTAGCTCTATCATGACTGCATTAGAATAATATTTTTATATTGATCCGTTTTCCCAATTAATTATCTATCGTTATTGTACATATCACTTTCGCAATTTATTATTTATTTTATATTATTTCCATTGATTACAGAAAAAAAAGAATTTATTAAGAGAGATGCAATAAGTAGATAGCGACGAACAGAACGAAAGAAATTTATCTGTGACGAACAGAACGCGACAAATTGTTCTGCGATGAAGTGATTGCGACGAAGTGTCGTGCGACGAATTGTACTAGTGCTGCTGCTGTTTTCTTTGTCTCCAAAAACATATATCGGCTTCCTCAAGCGTAAGACAATGACAGTTTGGCTACAGTATTTTTAACCTTTGTCAGTAATATTGTTAGCTAGAATGTTTCTTTTTGCGTTGGAAGATACATCTCTTTCTTCTTCATAACCTCCGAAAATCGGAGCTCGCTTGAGTAAATCATTAAAAAATTATGGAAAAGTTAAATGGCGTAACACGATGATGAACAAAGGACAAAAAGTTGAGAACAGTATGTTTGCTCTGTATCTTTCTGCGAATATTGGCTTTTTAGAATGCAATATTCTAAAGACTTTTTGCAGCAAACAGTGTGAAGTGTTCAACGATGAAAAATATTTTTCAATTTAACTTCTTATTTTGAGAATAAATCGTTACTATCAATGTAACACGATGATACACTTGTAACGGGATGGCACTTACTTTTACTATCAAGTTTTTCCTATGCCATCTTTTGCTACAAGTACAACTGTAAACTCAACATAATATTCGCTTTCAATCTATATCATAAAGAGGTGTTAAATATCACGCTTATTAATAGTTTCAGTATAGAAATGATGAGAAAAAAGTTAATTAAATACACCGGGTTGTCCAAGCATAAGGTCATGACGTTTTGGCCACAGTTTTGCTAATTTTTCTCAGCAATGAGATTACGCAGAAGGTTCGTTCATTCGTTGGAAGATGTACCTCTGTCTTCTCAAAACCTCTGAAAATATGAGCCCGTTTGAAGGAGTCGTTTCAAAATAATAGCAAAAATAGATGAGATAACAAGATGACGAAAAATGGACAACAATTTGAGGGTGATATGGTTGTTGTTTATTTTTCTGCGAATGTTGTACGGTATTAAAAGAAACATTCTACAGATGTTTTGTAGCCGACAGTTTGAGGTATCCAATGGACAGAGACATTCTTCAAACAGGCTTCTTATTTTGAAGAAGGATCGATTTCATTTACGTAACGCGATGACAATGAGTTTTATAATAGTTTGTTTTTGTATGCTTCCATTTGCCATATGTATAACTGCGCAAAGAGAAGATAATACTTTTATCTCAGTACTGACAATCAAAGGTTTTAAATGTTATATTTATTATTCACCTTAATACAAAAAACGTAAGCAAAAAATCAGATCTAAGAATGTATCAAACAATCTGTATATAACAGGCGGCACATAATACATGGCGGGTTTGTGTATTCGCTCTGTATGTTTCTATAGAATGCTTTATCGAAAACCAAATATGTTGCAGAATAGAGCGAAGCATGCTCTATATTTTGGCGTGGAAACTGTTACTCTATATATGTCTTTGTTTCGAGATAACGGATGATGCAAAACTTCTTGCACAAATGTTGGTATATTTTTCATTGATTAAAACATGTGTGGATAAACTCGAAAGTAGTTGCAAAGAATCGTCATCGAAAGCTCTTTCTAAATGTATATTCAAAAACGTTTTATCATGTCTTGTTATTTAGTAGAGAACGCATCTTTAAACAGATCTAAAATTTAGCCTGTGAAAACAGCTCAGAGTAGTAGATGCAGAAACAATATATCTTTCTGTATTTTTTTAATTTTGTTCAAAGCTATCGATAGCATGGTGCTACTCTTTTACTGATTAGATACATCACTCAATTCGCTACAAACTGAATAGAAAACCATACGGTATTACGCTAGATGATGTGATCGACAAATTAACAAACAACAATGTAATAACTAACACCAAATTTGAGAATAAAAAAGATGATGAGTCAATATAATTTTCGAGATTTGAAGGGCGCCATTGCTGATAAAACTAGTTGAAAAAATGGCTACAAATAGCTCGAGATACTCACTCTATGAGTATATCTGAGCCAATGGCTGTAAATGACGAACTCGAACAGTGAGAAAAACAATACTAACATCAATCTGAAAATGGCTAGACAGCCGAGAATGAGTTCTCTCAATGTTATCTCAAAAATAATTTTATAGTATTTTCCACATGATCTGTTGAGAATTGAGACGGTAGTCTGATGCAGAAAAGATAAACACCGTCTCATGAAATGAACCAAAACAAATTGCAACATACTGTGAAATCCGTACTTTTTTGGTATTCGTTTTCTTTTACAAACTACATTTTAGTGCTGTTTGAGGATGTGTTCCCTATTGAAAGAACCTTTTTTAAACATACAATTAGAAAGAGCTTTTGACGTAGATTTCGTACAATTACTTTACAATTTATCCACATATGCTTTAGTCAATTAAAAATGAACTGACATTTGTGTAAGAACTTTTGCATCACCTGTTATATAGTTATCTAATATGATATGCTCTTGTAAAAAGTATGTGTGTCTCGTTCTTTTATCTAATTTTTTTTCTTAACACACATAAAAAAACCTGAAATCAAATAAACAAGATTAAAAATAAACCTACAAGTGTATGCAAATCATACACGTCTGTTTCTTTGATTGGCAAGCTGACGCCCCAAATGTGTATTACGCACTTTTTTGTAGGAATAAGAGGAACATACGAAATAGAAAAAAAAACGACGAATTAAATAATAATCAATGTTTTCTTTTCTTGTAATAGTAAGATGTAGAAGAGTGAGTGTCTACTAACAACCATCAATCATCGCTGGACGATCTACTCTTATCAATATTATTCTCATTCTACTATCTCCAACTACTCGATATAGTCTCAGATGTAATTCCTCCCTTTTGTATTCTAGTAGGAGAAGGAAACGAGTATACCGTATGCTTGTGCATGCAGACTAACATCAGCTTTTTTTGCATTTTCTTCTCCTTTTCTGTTGCTATGGTCTTATTTCTGTTGCCTCTTTTCTTTTTGCGTCTATTTTGCGTTCTCTCTCTCCTTCGAGTTGTCGGCCACTCTTTCCTCACTGTCTGTAACGATTCTTTTCCAACATTGTCGATGCATAGTTCTGAATCATTCACCATTGGTTAGAAGAGAAAGAGCAAACCAACTCTCAACACTATTATGTGTTCTACTCGTCGTATTTATTGAACTTTCTTTTCATATTTTTACTTAACATGTGTTCTTATTTATTTTCTTTTTTGTTTCTTTTTTTTTTTTAATCATTAGATTTTTTTTCAAAGATATGCACAAGATATTAAAGTCCATGAATCAAAAGTTTTCTTAAATCTGATTAAAAAATGTTCTTCATAAAACAATTTCTATTTGTGCTATTTGCATTATCAAGTAAAACATGTTTTTTACACAATGTCGCGACAACAACAATATCACCAACAATTATATTAAATAGTAATAATAAATCTTCGGTGACAAAAGTAAGTAAAGAAAAACAATGACAAGATTAATCCAGCGACTTTTTTTTATAGATTGTAAATACGAATTCTTCAGTAGATGAAAAAGAAAACGAGAAAATATCGATTTCATCATCTGAAGATATAATTAGTAGTGATACAACAGCTGATGAAATTAAAAATGAAGTATCTGTTAATGAGTTATTAGAAACAGCTAAAGAATCAGTTGTTATTGTTATACCAGAAATTCATCAGGGACCACATTATGAAATTGATTGGAATTTTATTGATAAAGATACAATTCGTGTAACATTTGATCTATTCTCTATTCCAAAATCATTAATTGAAAATAATATATATTCCGAAAAAAATAAACGTAAATTAAATCTACTAGCAACTATGACTACAATGCCTTCAAATTCACTTAAATCAATATTTTCATTAGAATATTTTCTTTTTATCATCCGACCATATAACCAAAATCGAGAAATTATACTTAAAATGGAAAAATTAAATTTAAAAAATACAACATTGAATACATATTCTTATTTTTCAAATTCATTAAGATTAACTTCATTAAATCATAATGAAAAATATAGTATTTGTATCTGTTATTATCAAACGAATAGTTCAACAAAAACTCCAGATTTACTTCTTTGTCAAGATGTTATCAATGATTATGCAAAATTTGCTCATTTGAGAGCAGATCCAACACATGGTCTTTTCTTTATTACAACGCAGTATTCAATTATCATTGGCTTACTCGTCGTTTTACAAAGTATTTTTTCAATACGAAAACGACGTATAACTCAATATATTACTCAACATTTAACAACTACAGCACACAATATTCGTACTACACTTTCATCAGTTAGTCTGGGACGGCAATCATGTTCTTCATTAGATGCGGCAGCTGAACAACAGCAACATTCAACAAAATCTCACACAACTCAACGCGAACCAACGATTGGTGAAGAAAAGAAAATAAAAAAACGGATTATATCATCGCCAGCTATTGTAATTAATCAACTATCTGTGCCCACAAATGATGGTGCTACTAGTTCCGATGAAACTGAACCATTCCTTAAAAATATGCCGAGCAAAAATCATGTACATTTTTTACTTGGTCCAGGCGAAGGATCTGATAACGATGATGAAGATAATGAGAATGAAGATGTCCACAACAATAAATCATGGAATCCACAATCGACACCAACACATGAAGAACCTTATCAAGATCAAGCGGACGCTTTGTTGTCCATGGCTCATATATTGGATACAAATAAACCATGGTCTCGGCATAGTCAACATACGTCTCCAGTTTGATAATTGAAAGACTTCTTTCATATAATAATTTTTTTTTCTTATCTTCTGTTGTCAGGACTACTGTTTTCTCTTTGTATTTATACAAACAACGAAAAAATAATTAAATCACACATACACATTGAGAAAGAAAATAGTACAAATAAGAAAGGAGAAAAAACATGAAAAAGCATTACGATTTAAATGAAATTGCTTAAACATGTCAAAATAATGGAAGCAAAGAAAAAAAATAACAATCATGTTCATACAGATTTATGTTCTGTTCTCAGTTTTAGTATTACACTCGCTTTTACTTTTTATATGAATAGTGATAGCAAAACGGAACTGATGAGTCCATCAATTCACTTATGAAAAGAATGAGAGATATGCATAAACAAATTTTTTATCAATTAATACAATATGAAGGCAAGAAACATGCCTAAAAACACGCGATAACACACGACTAGTTTATTCGAATCGGTTTTTCTGAACAAAGTGATTTTCTAGTTTTTCGTGTATTTGATATTAGTGGTAATTCTAAGCCAAGCCAACATGAATCTAAAATAAAAAACATAAATATTTGGATAAAAACATGCCAATAAACTATACTTTGTATCAATATCAGTTCACGTAAATTAATTCGTCCCATATTGTCATCACATCGAAGTATTAGTTTACTACCATTAAATATTGAAAAACGATACTAAATATAATTTAGTTGGCATAAATAATAAATAAAAAGTATTAAAACAGAAGGAAACAAACTTTTTCAAATTCACGATTAGTAAGACCTAATTTAAGTTGTAATCGTTGTTTAACATCATCAAATGATTCATTCTAATCAAATAAATATTTAAATATATACACAAAATAAAATAAAAGTTTTGTATTTTACATGTATCACATTCAGAAAAAACGGAAAAAACTTTTGAAGATTTATTTGTATAAAATTTTCCTAAATAATTTCAAATAAATTTTATAAATTAAAAATTAAAATTATTTACTTTTGTATAATGAGCAACAGGTATTAATACAGAATCTTTATTATGATCATTTTCATCAGAAAGAATTTCTTCTAAATGATAATGATGATTTAAACAATTATCAAATTTATCTATTGATAATTGATCTGGACATATACGAAGACGAAACGGAAGATTTATATCATGGTTTAAAGTTAGTTCAGTTATTCTAAATAGAAAGTGTTTGTTTTTCGAATATTACTACATAGTTATTGAATTGAAATGAAAACTATTAATAATGTTTACCTTAATTGTTGACTACCGTTTTCAGAACATAATGTTGGTATCCATTGTTTAATTTCATTAAGAAAATCGGCTACTGTTGAAGATTTTTTAGCATAAAATTGTATTTCGCGTTGCTCATCTTTTTTTATTGAATTTGTAACAAATATACGAAATAAACAACGATGTTCAAGTTCAGTATAATTAAACGGTAACTAAAAAGTAAGATGAGTTTTGAAAAAAGCATTTTTTAAATTGCTGTTGTTTTTCTTGTTTACTCTTTTAAAGTAGATTTTTCGAGGCGTTGTTACTGTAAAACGTATGCTTGAATAGAGATCTTTTAGGTTTTGTTCACTACCAATATGTAATAAAGATGTTGAAGGTGTCGTATTGGCTATCGATGCTGAACTAAAAAAGAATGAATTATTCTAGTATGATTGAAGAGCGAACTATTTTTTTTCATCATCTCAATTCATCTAAGAACATCTTAAAAAATAGAAAAGATTTTTCGAATTAAAAATGAAGTAATATTAGTGTACCGTTCATTTTTCAAAAGATAATGTTTTAGTTTATGTTTTGAAAAGATTGGAAGCAGATGATGAAGCATTTTTTCAGATGCCCTTCTGTACTTTGGTTTTCCATTTTTTTAAGGGAAAAAGTGTAAAGGATCAAAACAATGCTTAGTATTTGAAAACACTATGCTCAACACACTATGCAGATCTATTGATGATAACTGTTTTTCTTTTTCTAACATATACTCCATAAAATAATATAGAGTTTGATTTAGCCATAAAAACCTTGAATATCTAAACATAATAAGGAAAACTGAAACTAAAAGATACATGGTTAGTGATTAAAAATAGAAGCGGTATCATGTAATGAAGATCTGTTACCATACTAGATTAATGTTTAATGGACGTAGGACAGTAATTTATCTAAGTGGCAATAAATCAGTCACTGACAGATGAACTTTATTTCTATGATTGTAGGAAAAGAACTACGAGTTATAATAAATCATAGTAATTGGCATATCACTTAAAGGAAAAATCCAAAAAACAAGTTTTATATTACTTAAGGATATCAAGTTATGTGATAAGCCTGAAACGTTTTTTTTGATTTAAAACTCAATTGTTTATAGTTATCTTTAATACTATTACAACATTCTAAATTACGATTTCATTTTACAATGAATTTAATCTATAAAATTCTTACTTTGAAAATTTTTGTATAATAATTTGTTGTTCTGGATAGTTAATACGTTCAGCAATCAATCGAATAACTTCTTTAATGGATGTTTCCAACGAAAGATATAATTTAAAGAGACATTCATTTCGTAAATTATCTCGATTGCAAACATGAAATTCTTGACGACTAAAGAGACTTCTAGAGCAAAGAAAAAAAGGGACACTAACAAATCAGAATAAAGAAAATTCAAAAATATTTTATTTACTGAAAGTAATCATCTAACGTTAGAGTGCACTTTTCATTATGTGTTTGATTCATATCAATTATTTGAATTATAATTGATACACCAGATACACATGAATGAAGTGCTTGAGATAATGGTAAATCAAAATTTGATGATTTTATGGCTTTATATTGATGAATTTGATTGTGTTTCAATACACTTTGATGAACATTAAATTTTGTCGAAGAAGATATTGGTTTTTTAATACGAAGAGCAATTTCAATTAAACATTTTTCTATAAAAACAAAAACACAAACGATATATAATATCAAGATAAAAAAATTATCTTACGAAGTGATTGTTGTTTGGAAAATAGAAAATGACCAATGTATAAAAGAGATTCATCTTGAGAATCATATAAACGAACAAATATTAATATGTCATCTATATAAAACCAAAATAGAAATTCTTTCTGCGAAAAACAAAAAAAAATATTAAAATACTATTTTTATCAAATGGTAATAATTGATAGACACCATTAAGAAATATTTTTTGTTCAACAAATATTGATAATATTTGTTGATTTGATATTTTTTGTTGAAATAAATCGATAATCTGTTGAATTAGAAAAAAACTGAAAGAATAAATATTAATAGATTAAAATTCTTACTTTTTTATCATAATCATCACAATACATTAGTGTAGAAGTAAGTAATGATTGAGAATGATAATGATGATTTTGATGATTTATATGAATTTTATGAGTATTAACTATCCATATTCGTATATCTTCAGTGAGGTTTACTGCCTAAATTATAATAAAAGAAGTGAATTCACGATTTTGAATTTTATAAGGTTGCATTAGTTATTTAAAGTCAATGAAAAACATATTTATGTTATAAAACAAAGATTTTCACTACTCTTTAATCAAATGCTAAGAATGATCTGTTGACAATTCTTTACAGCCTTGATAAAAAGCACAATAGAAGAAATGTCATTGCAGTAGTAAATGACAGATAAGAGAACTACATTTAAAGATGTCTTTCAGTATCTAATTTCAAAATTTGTCATGATTTTAATAACATCTGACTCAAATTAACATCATCTTATTTCCGAACAAAATCATACATTATGTCGTAATGCAGATCGAATTGCTTTTGAAGTCGCATCTCAGGAATATACAAGATCATGTTTTGTTTTTAAATCGAGTTCAGCCAGAAAAAATTGTCACTTTTATTTTACTCATACACTTCATATTTAATCAATCGGTAATGTAAAAATTACAACTACACTAAAACGAATATCAATTTTATTTTTTTCTAATCTCATATCCATTGACTTCAGATAACTGTAAGTCCTTTAACATTTTCTAACTTTAGCAAAAGAACAGTTTTAATATTCCTTGCAAAAATAGAAATATGTTTTATTTTATCACCAAAACAATAAACAAACTAATCCGTTTTAAATAAATATCTACCATTTCATATGCTAATCGTTGTATAAAGACACTAAATAAATCTGAATTTCGTGCTTTTATATACCATGAAGATTTATTGTTTGGAAAATCTATAGAACTAAAACAAAACAAAAATCATTCCTAAAAAGAATACAAATAATTTCATACTTATAATAAACAATATCCGTTAAACAAGCTGTTGGTTGAGTATAAAAATCAGTATTTAAAATAATTCGTATATAAACTAAATCATCATTATCGGACATATTTTCACGACGTTTTAAAAGCGTTTTTCTAAATTTAATATTTTATTCAATCAAAACAAGATAAATTCTTTTACTTTTCATAATCAAATCGTTTTATTAAAGTTTCTGGGATATCTTCTAGATTAATATCACATAAAACATCTTCTACAGCAAACAAGATTAAATATTTATTCGTAGAATAATCATATATATATTTTTCTTTCAATTTACTTTGACAATCTTCACGTATATAAACCAACATATAAGCCGATGTGTTATACATACGTCCATCATCATCTCGTATCCCACCAAAATTTCTTTCCATTGCGTCACTTGGTGCTACTCGTGCAACAACATCGTCATCAAATTTAAACCACTAAAATTAAATAATAAATATAATAAAAGCATCAAACATTATCTTTACTTGTCCATCTAATTCTGGATTAATAAATGAAACATAATGTCCACTTGAATTATCTCCACTATGTACTAATATTGATAATAATTTATATGAACATAATGAACAATTTGGTTTTTCAAGAAATTCACTTAAATCAAGATGGTAATCAAATGAATAACTATCATTTATTTTTCTATTTTGAGATAAATTATAATCATATTCAAAACGTAATAAATGTAAACAAAGTACTGGAGGAAAATGTTGAAATTTAACACCTTTTTCTGCTTCCTATGTTAAAAGTAAACTTTGAAAAAAAAAAGATTTTATGAAAATTTAAACGAACTTGTAAACCATGAGTACTGCCAGCATCATATAAATTTTCACCGGTTAATATTTCAGTTTTACAAAAATCTCGAAAACTTTCTATAACTAATGAAAACTTTATGAATATTTTATAATAATTAAAATGACATACTTACTATTAGCATTATTTCGTATTTGTAATGGAACATCATAGAATGTTTGTTGTACTTGAGACTCATGATAAACTTTTGTACATCGTACATATTGCTTTATTAAATGAAAAGAAAAGAATTTTTTCAGTTTGTAGAAAATTGTCAAACGATAATGATATAAAAATTTACCACGTATTGTCCTTGAAATAGTGATGGAATGACGCCTTCCATTGTTGTACCTTCCATTTTTGATTCTAATTTATCGAGTAACTGAAATAAAAAAGAAGGAAAAGAAAAGAACTACGAACATACTTTTGACAATGTTTTTCTTACCACTCGACAGAATTCTTGAATATCATGTTGACAAAATTCATCTGGCTTGTCCCATCAAGAAAAAATAAAATAAAATAAAAAGACTAATGAAAATAAATTTTATTAAGATAAATAAGAATTTACCCAAATGAACGTGTTAATCTTTTTGTGCTTATAGGTCGATTACTAAATTGAAGATCATAGAAAAGTTTTTGCAAAGCAAGAGGAATGCTATATAATTGATCATCACTGTCTGTTGGCAAAGCATAAACAGCCTAAATACAAATTTATTTAGAGTTTGATCTAAATCAACTCGAAATAAAAGATAGGAATGTTCTGATATGATTAAAAATATTTACATTCCTAGATATTTAACATTTTATTGATTGGAGATTACATTCACTTAATAATTATTTATTAGAAAATTCATTGTTCTAAGGCAAAGTATATTCCCACTTGTGAGAATCAATCGATTCTTAGGTCCTTTAGATGTTTAAATTTTGATGGAAAGAGGAGTTTCAATTTCGGCACTCTGTTAATCAAATTACTTGAAAGAGAACTAGGTTTTTTTCTCATTATGTTTAAAATTATTCTCATTATGCTAAACCTTGCGAAGTTTTTTGGTAAAATAAATTGTTTGTAAGAATGAATTCATATAACAAGTTGCACCAATATTGCGCAAACCAGCAAAACCAGTTTGACCTTTTGAATCCCATCTAAATATTATATTTGTTTTTGATAGTAGAATAAAATTTCTAACCTACTCAACATTCCGCGGAGGATCGGCATGAATATTTGCTTGAATTCTAATTGTATTGTCTAGTGAATGTATATATTCACTATAAATTTCCTAATATAAAAAAGAAATTTTTTTAGTCGATACAAAAGATTAATAAATTGCATCTTCACATACTTTTAATGGTTTAAATTGACGAAAACCCCAATCATTGGAACGTACATTAAACAAATGATTGATTTCTTTTTTATAGACAAAAAGAAAAAGATCGAAAAGGAAAATCTGTTTTTAGAATTTACTTCTAATAACATTCTTATTTGGATCTGTTGGATGTAAAAGTGTTAATTCAGCTTTAGCAAATATAGACCAACCATGATATTTTTTGTCTGGTTCACATTTAAGAAAAAGACTAAATGATTCTGTATGAGTATGTTGAGAATTATCATAAATTTGTTCTATAGATGCTAATAATGTCCATGCAAACGTTCGTATTATTGATGGTTCACTTGATACTTGAGCATATCGTCCTCGTGGTGGAATATGAGTATGAAAAATAATGGTACCCTCATATCGATAAACTATTTGAAGAGTAAAAAATAAAATTGAATTTTTTTTTCTTACAATTATTATTTACTATCATCTTTTCCATTATCAAAATCGGCTGAAACAATTGAACAATTAGAAGAGTTCTCTTCTAGTGTATTATCTATCTCGCACCTTTCTGTTTCAGATTGACTTATTGAATGACCTAGAATTTTTAAAAAAACATAATCTTCTTGAAATGATTTGATTTATTTTACCATTACTAATGCCAATTTCGTGTTCAATTATTTGAGTTTGTTCCTCATTTTCAGAATCTACTGATGTACGTCGAAGTTTTTTTGAATCTGGAGAATCGTATGAACTTGCTGGTTGTTCATTCGTAATATCTGTTCTTACAGTATTATCTTCAACACTCAAATTTCGTTTAATACCACTCATCTCAATTTTAAAATTCGTAGCAAATGGCTCATTTTCTAAAATAGGAATAATAAAAATAGAAAAAAAAGAAAAAGGAAATAATTTTTTTTCATTTCTCATATGTGTCATTAATGTCAACAGGTTAAGTTGAAGTGAGGCATGAAGTTATTTTCAGTAAAGAATAATTAATCGATTTTAATTAAAGAAAATCTTTGTTTGATTATTTATTTATTTAGAGTTTTTGTAATTATCAATTCTGACGAAATTATAAACAACTAACTCCATCTATATCAAATAAGATTTCTAGGAGTCTGATTTTTAATTGTTAAATAAGTGTGATTATTTTCATATATCAATTATAATATCAAGAATAAATATTCAGAAAAATTCGATTGACGGTTACCGCCATCTAGCTTCGTAAAAATCAAGGTCAAATCTATAATTGTTTACTTTCAATGATGCAATTTAATCAATCCTTTAAAATACGAGTTTGTCGGTTATTTTCAAATTGAAAATGGATAAGCAATATGAAGATAATGAAGAAGATAAAATACTCCCTGGTACATTAATTCTTTCGAGTGAAAAATCTTCCTCTCATCAACAATCTCTTCGTCGACGGCAGTCACTTGGTTCTACTTCAGCATCATTAGTGGAAGTAAGACTTGTATGATTAAAAGAAAAAAAATATTTTCTTCTTGCTTCATTTAGCTTCACATTCATCTTGATGGTTCTTTTCGACATTCGACATTATTTGAATTAGCTCAAAAGAAGGGTATGATAAAATAAATTGAAAAAAACTAAAATAATATTATCAATAACATTTTAGGTATTCAACTTCCTAATGGAATGGAATCAACATTAGAAAACTTTTTACCGTAATTTAACCTCTAAGGTGAATGTTTTTCTTTTTTGATCGTTTCTATTTTTATTAAAGATATATTTGTATACAATCAGTTTGCAAATCGCTTGTTGAATTTCTTGAAAAATTTCCTTTTTTTACACCAATTGTTGCCGGTGATATTGAAGCACTCGAACGTGTTGCATATGAATTCGTTGAAGATCAAGCGATACAAGGTATACTTTATACTGAAGCTCGTTATAGTCCGCATTATTTAACAGCTAATAAGCTTAGACCAGAGGATGTAAGAATTTAAGTTTTAGGATAGAAAAATTTTATGCATAAATATTGGATTTTAAAGGTAATTGAAGCAATTAATCGTGGTCTTCAACGTGGAATGAAAGAGTTTCATATCGATGTTCGAACAATATTATGTTGTATACGACAAAATCCTGAATGGTATGTTGAAACCAATCAAATTAGAAAGCATTTATGAAAAAATGTGACAATTCGTCACGTTTGTTTTTTTATTTTCTCATAGATTACTGCTTGACAAGTTTATTGTTAAAGGTTACGTTTTTCTTTTGTCGAATGAAAATATTGACATTCTTTTAAAAGAAACTAATTGAATCGAGTTCAAGAAAAGGGTCAATCTCTTGAGTTGGAAAATGTTTCCATCACAAGCATTTGAAATGAAATTTTTACACGGAATTTAACCGAATTTTAGCCTATCATAAAGATATATGTATGTGATTTTTAAATATAGTGTGATGAATTAAAATCGAAATACAAAGTTTTTTTTAACCAACTTCAATATATTCATGTTGCTTATAAAACTGGATCATGTATGCTGTCTCATCGTTACGGTGGACATAACGAAGCTTACGTATAACCAAAAATAATAAATGCTTGATATATTCTGACATCTTTTTCTTGATTATCCACTTTTTGAAAAAAGTTCATCATTAAAGCCTCAATACTAATACAATTTGATGTTTAAGGTGTTTGAAAGATTCTTACTCTAAGTTCAATAAATATAGTTCTATTAAATTAATGGAACTAACTTAACTTGTTTGTTTCGAATAATATCAAGCCTGAACAAATATTGTTTTGAAGCTACTATGTTTGAAGACTATCCAGAAAAGAAATATCTTTATTTTATTGATAATTTTGTAAGTAAAGTCCTTCAGAACTTTGACTGTTATTTTTCAAGCATGTGCTCCACTCTCTCTTTCCCTCCCCTCCCCTTCCCCACATAAAGAAAAACAAGTTTGATTACATATAGTGTATATGTGACAAAGAAAGAAATGAATGTAAGCTAGCGAAACAAACTAACAGATGCGTAATGAATCTTGTGATTCTCTAAAAAAAAATTATTCGTTTAATTAAAATTCTCAAATACTTTCTATACAATGTTATTTTTTCGTCAGGTCAATGGAAACTGTGAATTTAGCTGATAAATATCGTTCAGCAGGTGTTGTTGCTATTGATCTTGCTGGTGATGAACATAATTATCCTATTGATCCACACATTCCAGCGTTTAAGCGTGCAGTTGAACTTAATATACATCGTACAGTACATGCTGGTGAAACAGGTTCAGCTGAATCTGTTCGTCAGGCAATCGAATTATGTCATGCTGAACGTATTGGTCATGGTTATGCTATTGTTGATGATCCATCAGTATATGATTTAATCCGTCTTAATGATATTCATCTTGAATGTTGTTTAACATCATCCATTCAGACGAATGCTATTGCAAAATATATTCCAAAAGATAGTGAAAAAGAAGAAAAACATATTATGTTACATGGTCATGAAACAACAACAAGATTACATGTCCACATAAAATCAAAAAAGGAAGTTTGGCATCCAGTACATCATTTTGCTCGTGATTGCTTAAATTTTTCATTATCATGTGATGATCCATCGGTATCACAAATAACAATTGAACACGAATATCAACATGCATTATCTGATTTAAAATTATCACCAGCACAGTTAACTCGATGTATTTTTAATGCAGCACGTTCAACATTTTTAAATGATGACGAAAAACAATTATTAATTCAACGTTTACTCACTAAATACATTCCAGGAGAACTGATGAAAGATAGTTTTCATGATAATATGATATCAAATTCGACATTGTCCGAAAATATTTAAAATTTATAACTGTTATTTTACAGATCGGCACAAGTATTTTGATATTCTTTATGTAGCACAAACTAGTACGACTACTTTATTCTGCAATCTAATTCAATTGTTGTAAAAGTGTTGTTTTCATATGAATTTTGGTTCAGGAAGAGTACGATTTTTGAGTAATTGTTCCTTTTATCTCTAACAAAACTGTCTATTAAATAAATTTGTAATATGATTATGCACAGAATGTCCTAATAGTTAATTACTTAAAACAAATTGTATAACGCAACCATTTCATTTGCTGAATACAACCTTTTCGTCTACTTGAAAAAGACATGGTCGAGATTTGATTTGATAAAAAAATATTAGCTTTCTCAGAATACTTCTGAAAGCATGATGTAATACTACTTTTTTGTTTTTGTTTTGATTTCTTTCTTGACTTTGCTTTTCAAGTCATCAATATCTTCAGCATGTGCTTTGAATACAAATGGTCATGTATTTGCTTTCATACAATGATACTGAAATAGCATGCATTGATACACATTCTACATTGTGATCAATCTTATTATAAATATTTGATAAAAAACACGTTCTTTTCTGAATTTATTCATAACATGAGTAACGACATGATTGGTAACACTTCAAGATTTACTTTTAACATTCAGAGAAATAAAGTGAGAAAAATCAATGAAAAACATCGATCTATTCTAGACACCAAAATTATGATTCTTGATACTCGAGTCATGTCATGAATCACAAAAGTGAGTTTGTATTGAAGAGTCACAGAAAAACAAACTGTCAAACAGATTGTAAGTCATTGAGAGAAACAATGATGAAAGTTTGTATAGAATCGTCCAGGTATTAATTCTATTGAGCCAAAGTCGATAGCACACTATATGAATAATGAACTTGGTTTGAATTCTTATAATCTAATTTCGAGAAGATTGATACATTTATAACTAGAATCATGGTATTGTGCTTTAGTACTGCTCAATATCTATAAACTTTGTGTCTGAATAATTACAATATTGATGGAAAAATAAGTTTATTTAATTTGTCAAATATATGAGATAGAAGAGAATAAAGAGAGTGCTCGAACTATTTTGTCAAACTCACATGCTACATTATTATGCACACGTCTAATATGATGCATAATCGAGCATAGCTTTTGCAATTTTTCCCTATGAATAATGAAACTACTTGCTCGATCTGTTGATCTCTTTGTTTATTGTTTATTATTCTATTGTAGCAATAAAAAGAATACGGTACACATCTACAAAGAGAACAGATAGATGCAAATCATCAAAAATAGAACATTTAGAAATAAAGTAAATGAGACCAACGTCTATTAAAACAATTAAGACAAACTATAGCAAATATACATAAACTGTTAGCAATGATAATCGTATTAGTACACACTACTTGAGTTAAATAGTATTTACCATTATCTTCAATTTTATTTTAAAAGAGCGACAAGATTGTGAATGTCTACTAGTACAATAAATACATGAGACAGAAGAACAAAGGCGAACAAACATATGTTACTAAATTGCTTTTTCAATTATTAGTCAAATATTGTACCTCATCGACTTCCATTTAATTACCGTAAAGATGAAGTAAAATAAGTGTCTATGGCAAAAAAAAAATGAAAAGTACTAATCGAAGATATGCACGGTTATTGAAAAGAACACCGTTGTGTTAAAGTGCACCGACTAGATGACCTGCTCTACTGTTTCTCGTATGACTGTCGTTTAAATCAAGTAATTGAAGAGTTTGTATAAGTGAGAATGGTATCAATGTAATAAAGACAAAGAAAAAAAAAAGTTACCTGTCATATTTTTCGTAATGGATTGATTAGATGCTCTACTCCTTGTCTACCAAAGTAAGAACTTCACAGCATTTATTTAACTAGCACCTACGTGAAAATTTGACTATTGGCACAATAACAGTTCGTCAACATGGTCTCCATGAATAAATGGACTAACTTGAAGATATAGATGCGGGTGTATGTGCAAAGGTCTCATGATGCGAATCTTCTATTCACCCACATACAAACATTCACTGTTACGTTCATACAACCTCTGTCTCACTGATTTGTCCATCGGGTACAGTTGCATCGAGGTCATACAAAATGAGTAGTAGTGCCAGCACGAAGGAAAAACATTGTTTGTGAACTATTATAAAATGGGGAATGTATAAATTAAGCACAATGCACGCACTTAAATAGTATTTCGTGGAAACGGAAGTAAGATTACGTACTATTGAATATGTTGAGATTGTTATTTATATGCCAATGAATTGCTTAGAATTCTGAGAAGAAACCATAGATGACGTTAGAAAGTGTTTCATACAGATGAAGGCCTGTATTTATATGCATTTTAAAACGACTGACTATATACAATACTCATTTGGTTTTATTTAATTTGGAATCGATACTAGTGTGCATGCATGTCTATGTTGGAAAACGGGAGCATGAGGGTGGGTTTGGTGTGCGGTTGAAGAAAATTTTCATAGCGAAACATTTTCCCGATCATATTAGCACCTACACTTACTTCTCTGAAAAGTCACCTATCTGTTACTCTGTTCTTTAGTTTTTTGTTGTGGCTGACACTGGTGCTATCGAATTGATAGTTTAAACGAAATTTCTCATTTTCCATAGCAAACTCGTATACTGATTATGCTATCAAGTTAGTGAACAATATATCATGTCTCTTTGAATGTGCTAGACTTTCAAGCTAGTACTTATGAATGTATTATTGCAAAAATTGCGTAGCGAAACCTTGATGCTGTACTCGAAGTCTGTTGATGATTACGAAAATGTGTGTTGGTGTAAAATTAACAGTCGAAGTTGCTATTATGATCTCTTTTTATTTATATTAACAACTCAAAAGCAAAGCTTTTACTCATATCTATCGGCGTGAGTTTATTGGATATTTTCGTCAAGTTTCTCCTGAGAACAGAACTCATTGTCGAACGATTGTTAGAAATTCTACAGATTTGCTTGTTTGATGATATCGGACTGGGTACTCAGGTATTGTGCAAAAAGTGACTTGTGTGTAACGTGATACTACTGTTTTGCGAAGCTCTCGAAGCTCTCATCAAGCTTTGATTCTTCTATATACCTTAATAAATTGTCTTCGCTCAAATCACTTTTGGTAATCGTATTTAGTGTTTTAGAGCGAATTGGGACGAATCACCAAAGAGAGCTAATCATAAACCTGGCAGTTATTGCAAAAAACTTCTTTTTTTCTGTTGTTCCTGTTGCTTTTCATTTTATCGCACTTTCATAAATAAAAACTTGATATTTCTTTAACCTTCCGATACTTTTTTAGATCAAAATCTTGTCAAACATAAAAGATGATATGGACATGGGTAATGCTACTTTTGCTTCTTGTGTCAAGCATGTATTTGATAAAACAAGGAGCATACATTGAACTCAATTCAGATCATTGTAATCTCGGCGATGTTCTACTCCAAGTATCACTCACTCTCAAAGCTAATGATAAAGTCTTTGTTCAAAGTGATGGTCGATATTTTCCTAAGTCACGCTGCATGGGAAATATGATCATAGCAATGAATAGTGCTCGTATTTCGAGTCACTGTCCGATTGACTGGAGCCGAAGTATAACTCCAGTGCAGCATTCATATCATACTATCGGTTACGAAGAAATTTCCGTCGATGGACTGTATAATTTTACTTTAACTGCTGAAGATATCGATGGATCTTATTGTGTTGGAAGCGATAGTAATTTGATTGTATTTGTCAATCCTGCTTCATTTATTCGAAAGAGGTCATTCGTAACCGATAGTTTCATCTTGTCATTTCTAACCCCAACCACAACTGGAGTTTCTGTAGGACATACACTGATCATCATGATCACCGATCTTAATCCTTCGGAGACAGTACTATCGTTAGCTCAAGGTTATGTTTATCAAGGTGGTTTAGAGGGAGATGCGATGATGGGACTCTTTTTTGATGGGCAACATCTCGGAAATAATGCCTCCATGTAAACGGTAAATGATATTTTTCATGGAGCAGAACTTGTCGCACCTATGTATACACATGGCTTCGCCTCGGGAGTGAAAACAGTATCTTTTGATGCGTCAGCACTACCATGGGATTTTGCTCCAGATCCGGTTCAATACCATGTTGGAGCCACAACGTCGCTGATAGGGATGCAAGAAGGAATGGAGGTGTTCGGAACAGCTTCGAAATCGTCGAAGAAAGACAATTGGTGGGATGGATCTGTGTGGGTTCTAGTATTGTATGGCATGGGTGTCCACCGGCTGACGGATTTGGCACAGTTCTTGCTGAATCAGTGATTGATATCCCACAGAATCATTCTGGTCTTCTAATGATTGTCGCCAAAACGCGAATCCAGGGCGATGAAAAAGATCTCGGCGGAACGGCTCTCCTGAGAATTGAATTAGATGGACAGCCCGTAGGATTCATAGGTATCCAGCAATTGGAACATCCTCATTGCGTTAGTTCAAGGACGATAAGTGTGAGTTACTTGGCCACTAGTCTGACACCAGGAAAGCATACTTTACGAGCTGTTGGTGCAGCAGTGGGATCATTTAAACATGTGAGCACTTGCAGAGATTTATCACTCGTCTGGTTCGACTGAATAAGCAGATTGAACAAAAAGAGAATATGTTGCTACTCTCTTTTTCAAATAAATATTCTGCGATGTAAAGGTTCATATTCAATTATTTGATCGTGTCATAAGCCCGATTCTTTTGGATTATTCTTGTCATCCTTATCAACGAATGATAAAAATAGATTGGTAACCTACTAGAGATTTCTTGACTATCTCAAGTAAGATTATATGCAAGCTTTGGTTCTTGATAACTTGTTCTATCTTTCGAAATGCGTAGTGGGCGCTATTTTCTCAAGAAGCAGATCGACAAGACAATAAAAACGTAACTAGAAGTAGTCAAGTATTCCTCTCAATATTCAAAACACACTGAGTAAGATGATTATCACCGTCAATGCTCAGAACCGAATATATGCTTAAATATTAGTAACTATCAAGAGTACCAACCACAGAGTATTCCATTGAATGGTCTAGAACTAAATTATTACTGGGTACGTAGAGTCAGCGCATACTTTTTCATGAATGAGCTTGCTATGTACGCTTTTCTCTCTTTTTTTTAATGGTCACAATCATTCTCAAGGTAAGATAAAGTAATTTTCAAATCTAGTATATTGTTTTTTCCGTCTCCTTGTGAAATTTCGGTTTTGCTCTAATGTGATAAACAGCTATTGTCAAATTGTTCCATGCAAAATTCAAGACATAGTGTTTATTTTCAATACACTAAAGGTTTTCGTCATGATTCCTAGTTCTCATTTTCGTGGTCTTGTGCTCTATCGATATAATGGTAATTTAATAATTGCATACGGTAAAGTTAGCTGCATGTCTCCAGTGAAAGCATCAAATAGTAAAAACGTTCGGTTTCTAGATGACAAACTTGTTTAAAGTTATGAACGATGCAATATAAGACAGCACATATGCGCACAGCATTATAATGAGGATGAAGACGAGATCTATGACTAAGAAGAATTTCGATTTTCGAAAGTTTCGTTGTGACATTTAATTACCAAACTATTGGATTCATCTCATTCATGACGCTTCATGATTCATTATTTCATTGTTCAACTTAATCAATACAAAAACTGTCCAATACTCATCAAAATGAGTTTATAATAGATTGTGCGAATGACTGTTTTAATCATTTCTGAATGACAAGTGTCTCTCATTGGCACAAATTTCTATTTTTTAATGAAGTGTATGTTTGTAGAGCGAAAGATGATCACAGAATATGACAACCTTCAGCAAATAATTGAAATTTTTGTTATACTCTGAATATTCAATTACCAAAACCGAGTAGTCTCGTGAATATATTTCGAATTCTCAAGCTACCCAGAAAAACTAAACAATAAGGATGTGAACAAATGAATGTGGATCAAAACATGATCGACATTCGCAGTCACATCTCAGATTAGAAGCATTTCACATGAGAGGAAGCCCATATGAAAAATATTTTTATCTAGATGAACGTCTTTTTTCAAAACAAATAATCAGCCTTTTCTGAACACTATGGTTGTAGTCGTGAATAAACATATTCAACATCTCGTTTTCATATATAATCGTTTTTTTTTATCTTCACAAAACTATAAAATCGAACCTTTTTTCTACCGACCTCTACACCTAAGTGACTCGAGACGATGACATTTCAAATAAACAATCAACTCATACAAACCAAAGAAAAGAAGAAAATTAACAAACAGTCATAAAATGATTTTCACTACTCGTTAAAAATTATTCATAGTACTTGCACAACATGCAAGAAATCAATACGTGGAAAAGTCCAACTTTACTTTACAAAAAGGAAGAAATACTCTTCAATGAATACTGTTTGTCACAACCATTAAAAGACACTTTCTGACAATCAACTCACACGCTTTTCATTTTCCTTTCTTGTCGACATAATCAATGCCAATCAGTTTTTTCTTTCTAATCTAGGAACAAATGTATACTTTTATTGTTATACAACTTCTTCTATTCAATAGTATCTGTGCAATATCTTTCTTTAAAACTAAAAAAGAAGTTAAAAAAGATCTTGGTACTGTAATTGGTATTGATCTGGGTACAACATATTCGTGTGTGGGTATTTATAAAAATTGTCATGTAGAAATCATCGAAAATGATCAAGGTAGTCGAATAACACCATCTTTTGTTGGTTTTACATCGAATGGCGAACGATTAGTCGGTGATGCTGCTAAAAATCTACTTACAACGAATCCTGAAAGTATGTCTATATACCACTTAGTTAATGATCTGTTTTATTTTCTATTATTTACAGGTACAATATTTCATATGAAACGATTGATCGGTCGCCAATTCGATGATCCAATGGTAACACATGATATAAAGATGTTTCCATTTAAAGTCATCGAAAAAAATGGAAAACCATTTGTACAAGTATATACAGGTCTTGAAGAAAAGTTATTTACACCCGAAGAAATTTCTGCAATGGTACTTAGTAGAATGCGTCAGATTGCTGTAATATATTCATTTATTTTCATTCAAGTTGAAACCATAATCTGTTTTTGTTTCTAGGAAAGATATCTCGGACAGAATGTAACAAATGCAGTTGTTACAGTACCCGCTTATTTTAATGATGCACAACGACAAGCAACGAAAAATGCTGGCACAATAGCCGGTTTAAACATACTCAGAATTATTAATGAGCCAACAGCAGCAGCGATTGCGTATGGATTAGACAATTTAAATAAGAAGGACGGCGTTAAAAATATTCTTGTATATGATTTGGGTGGTGGTACATTCGATGTTTCGGTTTTAGCACTTGATAATGGTGTATTCGAAGTACTTGCTACCAATGGTGATACACATTTAGGTAGATTTTGTTCAATTTTCTTTGTGAATAATATAAAATTTTCATTCATGTTTAAGGTGGTGAAGATTTCGATACACGTGTTATGGATTATTTTATAAAATTATTTAAAAAAAAATCCGGTCATGATATAGGTAAAAATATTCGTTCTATAGAAAAACTGCGACGTGAAGTGGAGAAGGCTAAACGAATTTTATCATCAGAACATGAAACACGAATTGAAATTGAATCATTTGTTCACAATCAAGACTTTAATGAAAAATTGACACGTGCTAAATTCGAAGAGCTCAATATAGATCTTTTTCGTTCGACGATGGCACCCGTTCGGCAAGTGCTGAAAGATGCTAAATTAGAAATATTTGATATTGCCGAAGTTCTTCTGGTCGGTGGTTCCACTCGAATACCAAAAGTACGGCAACTAATAAAAGATTATTTCGACGGTAAAGAGCCAGCGCGTAGTATCAATCCAGATGAAGCTGTCGGTGAGTCAAAAATATGAAGAAAATAAATTGACTTATATGATAATATTTTTCTTTTGAATATAGCCTATGGCGCAGCTATTCAAGCAGCTATACTATCGGGTGAAGAATGTACCAGTGACATTGTTATATTGGATGTGAATCCATTGACATTGGGTATTGAGACTAAAGGTGGAGTAATGTCAGAAATTATTCCACGAAATACTCCAATACCGATTATATATACGAAGCCCTATTCAACCACTGAAGATGATCAAACTTCCATGGACATAAAAGTATTTGAAGGTGAACGGTCAATGACAAAAGACAATCATTTTTTAGGTCATTTTGTTCTATCGGGTATAACACCCGCACCACGTGGTGAACCACAAATTGATGTTACGTTTGAAATTGATGTTAATGGTATTCTCAATGTAAATTTGATAATTTAAAATGATATTTAAATTCTGGATTCTATTTGATTAGGTCACTGCTAAAGATAGAGATACAGGCAATAAGAATAATATTGTAATCAATGCAGATAAAAATCAATTATCACAAAAACAAATAGATCGAATGGTTAAAGATGCACAGAAGTATGCAGATGAGGACAAAAAAATAAAAGATCGAATCGAAAGCAGGAATAATTTAGAAGCGTAAGTGTTGTCTTTCAACAATTGTGAAATACAGATATTATGCGTTTTCTATCTCTTTCGCTTTCTCTTTCAAGATATATCTATGCGTTAAGAAATCAATTAAAAACACCAAATACATTCCTTGAACGTTTATCATCAACCGACAAAACAACACTTGGAAATGCTATTGAAAAGGAAATCGAGTGGTTTGAATTAAATCCGCAAGCTTCAATTGATGAACTGAAGGTACAAGCTGATCAGTTTGAAGAGATTGTTACATGGATAACAAACAAATACGACCAACAAAGTAGTGATTTCAATAGCACACGACGACAAACATATGCCCAAAGAACCGATTTGTAAAACTCACATGAACTTAGATATCAATTAACTGAACAAAATCATTTGCTTATGGTAAAATTTAATGCGTCGATCACATCAACAACTCGATTGAATGATTGATTGCTGTTTTATTAGATAAATGATTCGTTTTCAACCCAAATAAAAATTATCCGCAAACTTTTTGTCGAGTTAGGATCTTTGTTTGTTCTAGTTAATTGTTGATAGGTCGCATTCTTACGTGCGGATGTGAGTGAGATGCGGATTGATTGGTGTTGAACGTGAATAGATCGGCTACGGAGGTGGGAGAGACTTTTTTAACCTACACTTATACCTACTCCTTCTTGAGTTGTTACTGATGGTACATTTCTGTATTACTCAAACACGCCAACAGTGCTGGAATAATAGAAACTCGAAGCAGTCACTGAAAGCTCATCTGCACTCATAACAAGACATCTCTGCAACAGTCTATCGAATCGAACAAACAAATGTACTGAAGAAATAGGAAGATGATGTCCACGTTTGCGAGTATTTGGTGTTTTTGAATAGTGTCGACAAGTTGTAGATGTAGAGCTCAAGTCAGTTAGAATTCGTCCAGCTCTTCTTTGCTATAGTGTTGGAGGAGGGATAAGCAGTTAAGAAGTAAAACAAGGCTGCCTTTCTTAAAAGTGTTGCTTTTCTGTTGGTGAAAATTTGGCATCTTAGCAGTTTCGCTGTTGGATTTGTAGCAAATTATTATGAAAATTCACTGAATCTAATAGTTTATATCGAGTCGTATTTGAATCGATCAACAAGACTACTAGACTCTGCTATGAAACAAGACCTTTCAATAACAATCCGATCGTTTTCGAGAAATCCACATATTTTAGAAGAGTAATTAGTAGGGTAATTGAAGGCAAACCATATCGGACTATGTGAGAATGCGTTGCCATTTCATTAAGCTGTCAAAATGGTTAATGAAAATGTAGGTGAACAGCTCAGAAGTATATATGAAATGTTATGAAAGATGAAAAATTATTCTGTGAGTGTGGTTATCTATTAAGAATGAATATTTCAGTTTATTATTCAATATTCATTGTGGCGGTATGCACTTCATTTTACAAGACACATTGAAGAAATACTACTGAAGCATGTAAAACACAATATAAGCTTAGTGAAGCAGTGAAATATTGTCTTTCAGGGACAACAAAGCCAAGCATGTTTGACCTGTCGCCATACATTTTGATAATCAATACCAGCTACCAAAGTATCAGGAACTTCGAAACCATCACTGTATACTCCACCAAATGTGCAATTATCCCATTTGTGATAATAGTCATTCGTCAAATAACATGAACGTGATACAAAACGTTTTTGACTTGCCTTTCATTTCTGGATTCTCTGTCGCTCACTGTTTCGTTCACAGGGTACAGCTGTAGCGAGGCCATACAAAACGAATGGTAGTAGAAGTACGAAACAGAGACACGCTTTGCGAACCATTATGAAATAATGCATGCATAAACTGCTTAAGATGCATTTCCTTAAATAATGCTTTGTGAGAATATTAGTGTGACGGCGTATTATTAAGTAATTTGAATGTTATTCATATACTAATGGCTTCTTTTGAATTTTGAGGAGAAAGCCCAGCTTACTTTAGAAAATGTTTGATACAGATGAATAATTGCATTGTAATATGTTTTGAAACGGCGTAATGCGCATTCACTGCTTATTTGTGTTTATTTGCTTTGAGGCTGATGCGTGCATTCGGGAGAATGAGAGTGGAGAATTGTGTGTGAGCGAAGAGAAGATTAATATCTACACGTAATACATATTGATGAACATCCTTGATTGACGATCAATTTCAATGAATTTCGAACAACTCCAGCGTATTTCAATCAATCGTATTATCGGTCTATGAGTTAGCTAGTCCTTACTGATTTTCAGTGGTACAGTTACTAGTAAAGACCGATTACTTGTTGGCCGATAACCTATGCTATGACAAACCTAACCTATGCTCACACCATTCGCCACTGAAATACACACACTCATAACCATACGCACATCTATAGGCCATACGATTAGGTGGGGGATGCTGGGGTATTTCCCCCGGCTAATTTTTTTCCTATGTATTAGTTTTCTCCCTAAGAATTTTAGGAGCAGAACTGTTTTTATCTTTTAGTAAGTACGACGAGCTGTGCACAAACAAACTTGTTGTATTTTCTGATACAAAATAGTTTTCTCTGTATAACTGCAGGGAGAACTGCTTGCTGTATCACATACGAACTATTTTCTAGCGATGTATGCTATTTTCTCTTTGAGTTTGAACTATTTTCTCTTTCAATGTGTGCTGTTTTCTCTTTAAGTTTGGACTATTTTCTCTTTCAATTTAAACTAATGTCTGTTTGAATTTTCAAAGAGAAAATGAATCATTTGTAAAGGCAATAAAAACAGGCAAATATTATCAATGATATTTCTTGTTCAAAAATCTCTATTCCAGTTTACAATATTTTATATCAAGATTGAAAATATGTCCAGTTCTGAAAAAGGACTTTGTCCTATTTGGCGGGTAAACGTTCAAGTGAAAAATTTCAAGCGTCACTGGTGTACTCATCATGAACGAAATGAAAAAAAAAGAACATATGATGAAGTTTTCAACACCTTAAAGACGAATATTTCAAATCAACACAAAATTACCACAACACCATCAATTGACAAATTTTTTAACCATAAGAAACGTCGATTAAGTGAAGATGTACAACAAGAATGCATAACAACAATTATTCAACAAAATTTTGATATTCTTTCTTCTCCATTATTAAGTTCAAATATTCACTTGAATGAAAGCAACAGCGATGATTATGATGATATGATCGTATTACGACAAATACTCGAAAATATATTTGTTCAATTAGAAAATGAACAACATATTTTTTATACAAGTTCTATTATAGATAAAAATAATCATTTAATATCAACAGATAATTCATCTATTGATATGATTGAGACTGAAAATATAAATGATAATGATGTTTCAATGTCATTAAATGATTTACTACATGATATTATTAGTCCTAATACAAGTTATAAAAATTTAATTGATAATGAAATGTGTTGTTCATTGACATATATACCGATTAATCGTCCTCCTTGTGTTAAAATATCAATACCAGGTGTACAATTTATAACAGATCAAGAATTAAAATTTGTTGATCAACAACGATCATTATTGAACGATGATATTTGGTTACCAGATGGTGCTGGTGGTGAATCAAAGCCAAGTTCAACTTGGTTCACAGCAGCACGAGCAATCTAGCTTCGCGCAATATATTCGGAAAAAAAATACGGATTATTATGCATTATTTGTGCACAAGAAGCAAAATGTAACTCAAGATTAGTGAAAAACAAAGGAGGTTTTATTTCTCATCCTTATTGGAAACTGCTGCACAAAGGTCTTGAAGGTATGATTAACTATGAAAATCTTTCAATAGCTCTTTAATCTATTGAGTCTAAATTCTTCATACAACTAAGATCATCACAAAAGGACATTCAGGTTTCGGTGAAGCTTTTGATAGCATACTAAATCAAAATCATTTTTCAAAATTAGTGCCTTATCGGTAGATTTGGCAATTTGATGCACCAGTTTTTCCTAGATTAGTTTATATAATTATGACGCTGCAGTGTTTATCAAGATATGTAATATATTTGTCGAAGTTAAGCTGATACTCGAATCCAAGTCTCCCAGAAGCTTTTAATTGTATCGCAGTAGTAAATTAAGAAGAAAATTTGTCCAAAATTAAATTTTTTTCCCCACAAAAAGTGTTGATTTTATGAAAAACACTTTTTCAAACAGCTTTATCGTAGGAATTAGACAACATGAAGAATCTACACTTCATAAACAATCATTAATGAAATATCAATCAAAGATACAATCTGAAGATCATGGTACAGTTATAGAACAATTAAAATCAACAAAAATTAATACAAAAACAGCAAGTTTAAATTATTTACGTGCTATTGCACGATCGTTTATTTTCTTATTGAAGCAAGAATTTGCATTTATGAACTTGAAAGATTTGATCCAACTACAACATCTAAATCTTTCTGAACCAATAGTTCAATGGCTATCTATAGCTAACAGAAAAGAACTTTATTGGAGTGGAGAAAGTCGTAGTGATTGGTTACTTAGTGTGCAAAAGTGGCTATGGAAAAAACAACTAGAAGAATTAAGAAATGTTACTTATATTACAATAATAGCAGATGAAACATGCGATGTTACAGTGATGGAACAATTATGTATTTGTTTACGTTATTTTAATCCTTCTACCAAAGAATTAGTTGAAAGAATTATTTGTTTATAGGAAATACATTCTCAAACAGGAGAAGTACTTCTTGCTATATTGTATTTAATATATTTTTGCTTTTTTATAGGCGATTTTTGATGTTATTAATCAATTCTTATTCGATTTAGAAAAAGAATTAGATAAAAAATTTATTCTAATCGGTCAATGTTTCGATGGTGCATCTTCAGTTAGGTGTCAAACTCAAGGACATATTAGATCAAGAATTAATGCATTCGCTTTTTATGTACATTGTCGAAGTCATTTGATTAATCTTTCTGTGAAAGACACACTATCAAATGAATTTTATCAATCATACGATTTAATTCACAGAACACTTGTCTTTTTTCAAGAATCTGCACAACGATTGGATATATTAAAAAGATCACAAATCTTTCATGCAACAAGTAAAGAAGGTAAAGAAAAACTCTTTTCACTTTAACGAAGGAAAATAAATTTAAGAGAGAAAAAACTCATTATGTGGTATTCTTATTTCAAAAAATGTTTTGTATCTAATGTTTTATGCTTTTCTAAAGGTTCTAAAGTACCAAGTGCAAGTGACACCCGATGGGTGTATCACTATCAGTTAGCTGAATTTGTGTGGACCCACATGGTTTCAATTGTATCAGCTTTAATCCAAATTCATGAAAAAAATAAAGATGGTTCGGAAACAGCAAATGGATTTGCAATTCGTTTTGTTAATGAAAAATTTATTTTCCAAATTGGAATTATGAGAATTATATTAGGACATGCTAAACTGTTTTTAGAACAAACAGAAAGTTGTTCCATGACATTTGATAAATTTTCAATATGCTTAGATTCAACTACTGTTCGTATACAAAATACATTAAATGAATTTGATTATGAAATTTATAAACAAAAAGTTAAAGAATGTCGTGATCTTTTACCAATGACACACCGAACAGCTCATTCAACACGAAGTTCCATATCTATTAATAATAACGCCCATGATAATCATATGGATATGGATAATGATTTGAATAATTATGGCTTAAAGCTTATTAATTCTACAATAAATTCTATTAATGAACGTTTTGGAGAAGATTCTCGAATTATCATGGATAATATTACAATGTTTATAAAATTAAATGATTATAGTAACGAGGAAGTATTGAAAAATCGTTTATTAAATTTATATTGTAATGAAATGTATTATAAACACAAAGGGGTTGACAATAAAATTTATGAACGAACTGATGAACCTTTATTATGTTTTGCAAAATTACAAAAAGAACTTCCACAACTACGTGTTTTATTAAAAAGTGCAAATAACGATGTTAAACGAATGCAAATGAAAATAATTAATGATGAAGTTTGTTTATTAGATATACTAAAGTTTTTATCAATCAATGCAAATTATTTGGTACCTGAATGGTTAAAATTATATCAAATATTAACTACTTTACCTATTGGATCTAATGAATGCGAAAGAAGTTTTAGTGCATTAAAACGAATTAAAACCAAATTACGAAATAGTCTCTCATTCACAGCATTAGAAACGGCTGTGAAGTTTAGTATTTTAAAACCGGATGTTACTGATAATGATTTAGATGATATTGTTCAACATTTTTGTATGTACCCAGGAAGAGCAAAAGCTCGTAACATCAAGATATACAAGTACCAAGATAATGATGACGATGATGATGATGATGATGATGATGATGTTAATGATAAATAATAATTAAAACCTAATACTCTTTTCAAAGAATATTATTTTTGAAAATATTTATATATTTTTGTATACAAAAAATTAACTTGTTTTCATTTTTCTGAATTTCTTGCTCAGCTTTATATGCACAAACAACAACGAAGAAAATAACAATCTATTGAATAACGCTGTTTTGAAAGCATCATCTAATATTATATTTTAGCGTAAAAAACGAACGTAAAAAACCGCTTCTCTTTCACTTTGGGAGACTTTCTCGCTGGAATTTTCCCCCAGCTGAGCAAAATTAAACGAAAGCTATGACAACTTTCTATCAAACAGTTTGATCAGAAAACACGTTGCATTTACGACAAAGACGATTGATGAAAGGTCTACTGCTAAGTGTCATGTCATGATACAAGCTGTATATATGACAAAACAAATCACTATTCAATATAATGTTAACAGTAGCACGGAAAATACATACGATGAATTGACACTGTCTACAACTATCACATACTTGAAAATAGGTTTGGAACTTTCTACAAACACTATTAAATATGTATGCTCTTCGAGTGACTTTTGTGAAGTTGAATTTGTTGAAAACTGGTTAACGGGGCTAATTAATGCCGATTATACTGCTTTGAAAGGACAAATAAGGAATTCACTAATGAATAATGTTATCAACAATGATGAGTCTGGCATGTGCTATGTTGGTGGTACGTTGAATGCATGTTCTAGTGGTATGTGTATTGTTGAATGTATTCAATCTGTCTTCACTACTACATGTCTGCCTGAAAACAGTGATATTTCATCTCAGCCATCCCTACAAGAGACTATGAAGCGGTTCATGCTAGGCAGCGTCACTGTTATAACAACAATAGATTTGAAGAACACCAATGCACGCAAAAGTGATAAGCAAATGAAAGCGATTTATTCCGAAAAATATAACATATATTCTGCTGTTTATTTTATTTGCTTTTCCAACGGGTGCAATCAAGAGTCTGTACTGAAGGCCGTACTTCCTGCAATCAAATCGAATTATGAATTTGAATCAGTGCTTCAGCTACAATTATTAATAAAAGAGGACATCAGTGAAGCAAAAATGTTCATCAAATGAATGAAGAATTTCGTAAAACTTGTTCAGTAAAATTGACACTTTGGAAAAAACAAAAGTTATTTTCAAAAACTAGCCATTCCTTGGTAAACTCGTCAATTTTCTGATACTCATTTATCGATTACGAAAAATGTTACAGTAACTTATCACGACTGATTTGAACTCATGACTATTACTATCGAACGGATCTCGTTCGTGTAACCCCGATAAAGTACCTTCTTTGTCATCATGAAAAATTTGAAATCTATCCGATGCATGTGCTTCGGTAAATTTAATTGTTAACTTTAGCATTGTTATCAACAGGACTGTAATAGTCATAGTAATAATTATCTTCTATTGCATGCTAATACATAATTAATTGATGTTGAATAAACAAAATCTAAGGTGGATAATTAACTTTTACTTCACAATATTAGCGTGTCTGTATGATAATTATCCAGAGTGAAAAAGAAGAAAAAAACTCATAAAAATACGTAATGTTCACCTTTCCGCTTATGAAATAATGACGGAAAATTCAAATGCAATTGATTTTGTTCATCTAAAAATGATTTCCAAGCATAGATATTCGATGGTATGCGCGTATTGATAAAGTAGTGAAGTGCTAGAGAAAAACACAAGAATGCTCGACTAGATATCCGTTTTTTTTGCTCTTTAAACTTTGTTTGATACGTATACGAGTTATTTTTGGAGGAGCTTTACAAATGCAAGACGATGACAAACTTAATAACTCCAAAGTTCACTTTATTTTATTTCACTTGATTTATTTCAATTCTTATTAACTACCATGGATCATCTAAACAGACGATAGATTAATTTTATATTTAGCTTCTAATATAGGAGGAAAAGAACATCAGTCAGTTTAAAAAAACTTAGCTGTTTAAATTTCGAAAATAAAATTAATAGCTATTTTTAATACTTTTTTAAGAATTTTCTTAAATGTTATTTTATTTTTGAAACTATCCAGCCGGTAGACATAGAAAAACAAGACATGATTCATTCCAAATTTGATTACATAGCTGTACAGAAAACTCGAAGTGGTACAATATCTTCTCTCATTCAATTGTATTGACATCCAAAAGACGATTGCAAATTGATAAAAAAAGTGTTTTTCTTTCTTATTTTCCATCTCTTTATCAAATATTAAGACAGTAATTAACAATCATTACATCAAAGTATTTCCACGAAACTAAGTTAGTGTAAGTTGTTCAGAAGTAATATATTATCTTTTACTAGGGAATATAAAAAATCAAACACAAAGATCATTGTACAATATCAAGAAAGCATAAAATGTTACTCAAACTGTAGAAAAACATTAGCTCAAACTACTGGAAAACCTATCAATTATAGTATGACTTCTATCAAAATGATAAAAGCGTATTTGTTTTAAAATCTATGAGAACTTTATACCGTTTCAATTGTCGTGTTCTTGAACACTATATTTTATGCCAATCAGATAAATATGAAATTTGAAGCATCGTGTAAGAATAAAAACAAATATGAATAGTTGCTGTACTCACAATGTTTAAATATCAATGATTACCTGTAAACCTGAGCAATATCTGTTTTCTAAAAAAATGCACATGTTGAAGAAGAACCTGTCCTTCAAATAGCTAGCTAATTTGAAAACTATATACTTTATGTCTGTCAATAACATTATATTTCAAAAAATTTCATAAGCAACTGTGAAATGACGAAACTATCGCATATTATAAAGTCTACATTATTTTAAAGTAAGCCGCATTGTCAACTCTATGGTAAGTAAAGAAACACGTTATATCTTTTTTTTTCTGTCTAACTTAAGAAAATATCGGATTCTTAAAAAAAATACATTCTAATCTTCACTATTAGAATTCATACCAACGATAGATGTCATAAATGTATATTGAACAGGGGTCATAGATGAACCGATGGTTTCACTTTTTAACCAATAAAAAGTGAATTATTTTAAAGAAAGAATGAAAAGTAAGCAACAAAAAGAAAAAGCTTGATCGATCGGTCGAGTGCATAAAGAAAGAAGAAATAAAAAAAAGCGTTTCATTCGATTCTGTTAGTCGTCGGTAATTTTCAAAACGCTTGAAATTTGAAAGAGAATAAGAAAAAGTGAGACAGAGAAAAAAGTTTATATTATTCTCCACATTTCATTGTCGATCTGAATGTCTGAGACGCATGAAGAAAAATAACAAATAAAAATATTTTTCTTTGTTTTTTGATATTCAGCATGTCGATTCATTAAATAATAAAAGTATCATTTAAAATATGTCGACAACTGCTTATCGAAGTACTCATTCATCAAGATCATTTACACAGAAGCATATTCAAACATCATCTACCAATGCTATTCTTCCTACGATGACAAACGATCGTACACGATTTCAATCACCAACAAATAATATCCCTCCACCAGTACCACGTATACGTGAATCATTATCAACTAATTCAATAACATCCACAAAAACGTCATCATCAATAAGTCAATCTCCATCACTTCCATTTCAATCATTTTCATCGGTCAATTCTTCAAATAAAAACTCAACAAATAAAATCTCCAAACAACCATATACATTTAGTAATCCACCACGTGAACTTCAACGACAATCTGTACAAAATATGAAATATTTACGTAGTAGTCATTTACGTCAACGTGTTTCATCAGCACCAGATGAAAATTCATCTCAAAATTCCCCACGTTCAGTTATAAATCAACAAAAACCATCATCAGCTAATGAATCATCAACACCACGTTCACATGATGATAATCATATTCAACAATTACCAAAAAATCATTTATTAAAACGTGATGAACAACAAAAAAGTTCATTAAATGCTTTAATTAAAGAACAAGAACGATCAAAAGTTCCTAAAGCCGTACAAAAACGACGAATTATTTTACTGTTTCGTCGTTTACCATCCTCAACATCACCATTAATATCACCAAGACAGCTACAAAATTCTTCACCAATTAAACCAGATAAAATTTCAAATGACATTCATCAACAAGATAAAAAGGCTCATGATGAAATTCAACGTTTTACAAATAATACAAGTGAAAATTTTCTTATTTATTTTTACAAAAACTTTTCAATTATTTCTATTTATTTTAAAGCATTTTCATCATCAGATTCATGTACTAATGATCCATTTCATGGTTTTGATCAAGCTGAAATAGCCGATTCAAAACAAATAGCTGCTATACTTGCTAATATACAATCATCAGATGAATGGATTCCTAATACAGTCAATGGTGGAATTTCTCCACGACACCAACAAAAAACTTTTGATCCAACAAAATATGAATATGTTACAAAAAATTCTTTAGATACAACAACATTTAAACTTTCGCCACGTACATTAAAACCTGATGAAGATTTAGCAGCTCGTTCACGTTTTTCACTAAATTATCGTTATGAAATGCTTTCAAGTGCTAATGCACAAATACCACCATTAATGGCTTCAATTGTTACTGAAAATAATAATAATATTGGAACTGGTACTGTTAGTGAAAAAACTTTTACATTTAGATTAAACCCAACAACTACAATGAAGAAACAAAGTTCACTTGATGATATTGAACCAATGCCATCAACTATGGATGGTGAACAAGTCCAATTATGCTTTGATGAAATACTTAAATGCTTCTATGATCCAAATACAGGCACATATTATGAATTGACGTCTGCATAAATATCTCATCAATGTTTCTCTTTTATTAAATTCTTATACAATTCGTCTTCCATAAAGTATTATATCATATAACACATATTTTATTTCTCAAATTGCATTTTTTGTTGCTTTAGTTTTTGCACACTGATACTTATTTTTTTCTTTTCTTTTGTTTTTTTCCTTAATGTATGATAACGTCCACTATATGTTACATATATATTTTTTTTTCTTTCTGTATTTATTCGTTCAATCTATTTATCATCATGTATTTCTATGGACAAGTATCAAAACAAAACAAAAAAAATACCAAATAATGATTTATTTATTTCATTTTACTTTTTTGTGTTTCTTTCTTTGTCTATCCAATACGATAAGAGAAAACAAAACATAAATTCTAATCTCCCTTTCGGTTACTGCTTACTCGCTTGTTGTCGATGCTTATCGATCGTAAATCCCTCCTGTTTGTTTTGGCGATTGAACGACAACTCAATAGACACACACACACGTATAATATATATACATATTCAAAACGAAATAGATAGACTGATCTATTACTAAATCGAATTTCTTTTTCTTTCGTAGTTTTAACTAAGAACATTGATCGATTTGACATTTAAGATGATGCAAAAAATGAAAATGAATATATTTGTATTTGTTTAGTCCGAGAAATTATAAGAAAAAGATAAATTGATGAAAAAGAAAGTTTGTTTCTTTCTTTCTTTCTTTTGAGTACTCAGTCCCTTTCTTTAATATGAATTATTTTTTCTTGTTGAGGTTCGTTATATTGACGTTATAAGTGCATCCTTTGTTTCCCCTTTGTCACTCTCTTGAGAAGACAGAAAAATTCACACACGACAAGAGAAAGTAGACATCATCAAGAGTTGTTGCGTGTACAAGCGCAAAGGAAAGAGAGTAAGTGCCGATGTGTTAACATGATTACACTTGTCTGTGTGCCGGGTACCATCGACATCGAACATTGCTGCCAACAATGATGTCGTACAAGAAGAAGAGAGAGAGAGAAAGACTGTTTAGTTACATGTAGCCCGTTTCGATGAAGAATGGTCCAATTTCAAAGCAAAAGCAGCTGTTTGAAGCTCGCTTTTCAGACGCTTATCATCCGATTGTTGATGTAGTATGATGATGATTTGTCTATGAAAGAAAAAAAAGAAGGACAGAAAGAAAAAGAGAATAGTTTTAGAACGAAGTGAGCATCATCATTCTTTTTGCTTTGCTCTATGCTAGTATCGAAATATATACAATCTTTCATCCCTAATTGTAACCATCTACGTTCCACCTTCTCTTTTTTTCTTCATAAGTGTATGCACATTTGGTGATCACATCTTATTGATATTTGTTGGCACTCGATGATGTCAAGGCTAAAGAATCTATCAATGCAAAATCACACTTGATTCATTCATTTCTCACTAACATAAAACATTTGCCTTACCAAATGTTGATAGTATTTCTTTTTTTTCTTCTTCTTCTTGCCTATAATGTAACATTTGTATTTTCATTTTAATTTAAGAAAAAAACAATAAAATAAAATGTTTATATAATCATCAATATTTTAGATGTTAGCTAGTGACATAAACAGCAATTCTAACAACGACATCTCATCATGTAAGTTAATTATTGCTTATATTAGAAGACTGTTCTTAACCTCTTGGTTGCATATGACAGATCAAGGTTTGTAGTTTGTTATTTTTGTTTTCCGTAGATTCCATTTATTTATATTGAAAACACGATGTCATCAACAATAAATTCAACAAAAAATCGTTTTTCACCAACAAAAATGTTACAAAAAAAAACTGGCAGTGAATCTCCACCTTCTCATTTAGCATTAACATCACCACCACCAATAAAACACTGGTGTCAAACATGTCATGAAACAATATTATCATCAAATGGTAATAATCAATCCATTCAATTAAACTTATCAGGTGGTGCTGATAATGGTCAATTCGTTTATTTTAATGAACCAATATCATTACTAAAAAATAATCAAACATCATTTATTATACTCAAAGGTGGTAAAATTGATTTAGAGGAAATTATACTTGAAATCGATCAACATAAAGTTGCTGGTTGTACATTAGCTGATGTTAAATTACTTGTTGAAACACTTTCTATTAATGGAAAACAAATTAAATTGAAAACTGTCAAATCGGGTATAATGTTTTTTTAATCTTCCTATTGATAGATTTACATAACGCTGCAAGGCATAAAATAGATCATTTCATTAAGTTGCTGTGCACTCACAAACTGCATTAGTAGTCGTCTGAAAGAATAAATTGTTCTTTTATCTTATTATTAATAGGAAAAAGAAATTATGACATTGCTCTACGCGCGTCGTTTATGCTGATCACTCATTTTGTCTATCAATGAATGAGTGTGTCCTGTCATGTCTGTTTATCGAAAATATTTGTTATATATCGTCGTCTCCGTACATTTTTCTTCTTGAACGAGAGAAAAGAAAGAAATAAAGGGCAGAGGTCATAGCGAGTAGTGCATATACATAGATCGATATCATTTTCCTTCACGGGTAAATGATTCGATAACAAGGTCAACCTGCAGTTTTTTCCTTGTATTTATTCACTAGAGTAAAAGATCACGTTGATAGAATCCCATTTCAATCTGTTTTACATATATACATCTCATGAGATGAAAAAAAAATAAAAATTCATGACAATAAATATGCTCAAACATCAGACAGATGAAGGTATACTAGTTTCTTTTTTCTTTTATTCTTGTACATAGATGTATGTATTAATTATGAAAACAACAGTTGTTTGGGGATACACTGATGACTGAACAACATAGATAGTATTGATGTTCGAATGGAACTGATACTATTGAGAGAAGAATGTTATTTGCATCTACTATATCCTTTCATCATTTCTTTCTGAGATGAATCGATCGGCTCTGAGTGGAATTGAGGACGATGCATAAGAGAGAAAGTCATAGAGAATGATACTTAAGTGTTATGTAATCGTAAGTCATATAGAAATATAAGAAAGTAAAAGCAGATTTGATTTCTTCTAATTTTCACAACATAACTATAGGTTTATGAAGAATTTTCAGAAATACACGAAAAGAAAAATACTCAATCATATAATACACATACTTTCTTGTAATCATTTTTTTCTCTTGTCGTTAGAAAAGAATCAAACTTTCTGTATGTCTTCATTAGACTAAGCAATAAACTGAATGTCTACCACAGTTTGTGTCCATCGACGATGTCTGTTTATGTTCCATTTTTTCATGCTGTTCTCAGCTTAATCATAGTCATCATGTTGGTTGGCTTGAACTGTGCGATTCTACATCTTCTCTTGTTTTATTATCAGTAAAAGACCAATAATAGAATGCCGACGTCGACCGTGTAAACAAGCCGTTGACAGAACAATCGGTATTGATGTTCACTACGTACCATCATATAAGGCATCTCATTATTTTGTCTTTGCCTGCCTCTCTGAGTCCTCCTTTTTTAGCGATTCGCTTTTTGTCGATATCATCGTCACACGATTGCATTTTGTTACGTCATTTACTCTACTACTGTTCTCACACGGCATATACACACATCCTTACATATACATATATTGAGTTGAGCTGTGAGAGCTGATATTATACAGCCTCATCAGTAATAAATATCTATATATATAGATATGCATACATGTATATATATATATATACATACATACATATATACATATTTTTCTTAACCAATGATTCGGATAAGACAATGTTGACAAACGCGAACATCATGGTTCATTCGTCTTATGATAATTTATCTTTAATACCTCCAGCATTAGGATCTGCAACAACGAATAGTAATCCTATATTTGAAGAATTACAAGGTCGAGGTCAAGTTTCTTGTTTATTTGTTATTACATATATATAGATAGACGTATAAATTTATACATAACTCTTTAATCATTATCTATTTAACACATTGTATTAAGTTTTTCTTTCTAATTATTGAAACAGGTTTAACCAAAGATCTTCGTCAATTTCTTGATGCTCGTTTTCAAAAAGGTTCAATTGATCATGACCTTCAACAAACAATACGCGACAATCTTTATATGCGAACAGTTCCTTGTAAATATCTAAATTAGTTAGAATAACAATGAAAAGTCTGTTGTTTTGTGTGTAATCTTTGTTTAGGCACAACTCGCCCACCACGACCAGGTGAAATAAATGGACAAGATTATACATTCTTAAGCACAAAAGATTTTCGTGCGTTAGAAAAAAGTGGTAATCTGCTTGAGAGTGGTGTCTATAAAGGCAAGTATTGAAACTTTTTCTTTCTTTTTATGTTCTGTTATTTGTCAACTAGAAGAGTTTTGTTTCTTTTTCTAACTATCTTTATATTTTTTGCAAATAGGACATTATTACGGAACTCCACGTCCCCCAAAAGAAGCTCTTTTAACAAACGGACAACATCAATATCTTTCTTCAACTTCAAATAATCATCTTTTGCGACGTAGTAATTCAGCTAATGAAATGTTTCAACAACAGCATACAGCTGATAATGGAATAGACAATAATGGTAAAAGAAAAAAAAAAAATTTTTTTTTCGATCTTCATTTTGATTATCAAAGGTATGCATTATCAATATCCAAATAATGATCCGGAATTTTTCGCTGGTCATAGCCCTAATGATCAAATATTTCATCAATCGAATGGTGAAAATCAAGCAGCAACAAGTAAAGATTTGTTTTTTTTTCAAGATACACGTAAAAAACCAAAGACTTTTAAAAAAAGACAATATCAAATACTTCTGTATTCGTTGGAGTAAAAGAAAATTTTTCATGAAAATAAAACTAAAAAAGAAAATGGTAAAATGTTCCTTTTTTTCTTAATCGTAGCACGATCGATGATGAATGGAAGTTTGACTTCATCAGCACCACATTTATCAGGTGAATTAATATCATGTTCATTACAAAAAAGTCAAAATGGTTTTGGTTTTACAATAATTGGTGGTAATGAAAAAGGTGAACATTTTCTTCAAATAAAAGATATTTTACCCGATGGACCAGCATCACGTGATGGAAAACTTCGTCGAGGTAAGTTTCATTTATTTTATTCTCGTATTGTTAAAGAATAAATCTTTTACATCTTTTTTTTCTCTTAGGTGATATTCTTGTTTATGTTAATGATACCAATGTTTTGGGTTTTAGTCATACAGATGTTGTTCGTATATTTCAATCTTTATCAATTAATGATATTATTCGTTTAACTGTTTGTCGTGGTTATCCACTTGTTGTTAATTTTGATGATCCACAAATTGATGTTGTTTCATTAAATGGTGTTCATAATTCTTTATCAATTAATAATCTACCTAATGGTGGATATACAGAATATCAACCAGATTCTTATCATCATAATTCGTCTCGCATTTATACAATTAAAATTCGAAAAGGTGATAATGGTTTTGGTTTTACTGTAGCTGATAGTCCATTAGGACAACGAGTTAAAGCTATTGTTGATAAACAACGTTGTCAAGATCTATGTGAAAATGATTTATTATTATCGATTAATGGACAAGACTTAATTGGGAAACAACATGCTGATGTTGTTGATATACTTGTGAAATGTTCAAAAGATGTTGAAACAATATTTGTTATAAGACGAGGTAGAAATCATCATATCTTTTTTTTTGTTTTGACCATGAAGTTCGTTTTTCTTTCCTTTTTTCTCTATTCTTATATATCCTTGGTTGTCAATGAGGAAAAAACTAAAAGAGAACTGTACTCATTGATATAAAAGAGAAAGAAAGAAAAGGGTATTTATATTTGTAATAGAACATACGACTAATACCATCACTATACTATTACCTATTCTGTATTGAAGTTTATATGCGAAAAAAGTTTGCTTATTGGCAAAGAAGTACGAGAAAAGAAAAAAAAACGACGATTTCTTTCTTCGTAGTGTTCTTTTTCAGCAGCATGGAGTATAAACGAAACAAGAAGGAGAGTTATATATTTATTTGATATTTCGAACACATTCGGAAGAACTTTTTCATTACAATTTTATAGTATACAACGATCAAGTCACAGGTAAATTTTATATATGTAGATACAAACATCTGCTCATAAGTGACAATTTGTTAATGCATTCATGTCCAACCTGACCTTTTGTCTTTCTTTCACATATGATAAAAAAAATCAATGAGAACATTGTCTGTGCCCGTATTCATCTATCGTGTATATATAGAGTTGTATAGAATTTTTTTTTTCATTGACACATGCATACTGTACTTGAACGGAGAATGGACGATTGAGCGAAGAAAAAAAAGGAAAATGAGAGTTCATTTGATATGATCATTTTTTGATTAGGTGTTGAACGCTTTGAACAATAATTGAAAAAGTGAGAGAAAACGAGCAAGAGAACAATCGAATGATTATTGTTGTTTTGAGTCGTCTGTCTGATTTATGACGGCTGTTCGGAATGTTGTTGGCATGTCTCTTCCCTAAGGAATAGAAAAACATTCATCCATTCTGAACACATTATTATTACAAGAATAAAACAGACAGACTGATAGACAGCTTTGTATATATCAAAAGAGTTAGAATAATAACAACATGCTGAGATTTCGTGTTAAAAGAGCCCCAAATAAAGGTATTGTTTTATTTTATTTTTATTCTTTTACATTTCATTTGGCTTTTTCATTAAAAATCTCATAGCTAATCAATATTCTTTTTTTTTCTTTTCTATTCAGGTGATCCGGACGTCAATAATAATAATAATCATAATAATAATAATAATAACAATAATAATAATAATCCATTTGTGTTAAATGGTACCAATCGTTTTGATAAACACAATCAGGTATGGATTAAAAAATTTTAAAATTTGTATTTGAGAAAATGTTCATGAGAAAGAACAAAAATTTTATCTATAGCTATATTATCGGCCGTCGAATAGCGGCAAGCATGTTTCATTTTTGACAAGCAACACCGTGAATAAGGTGATTGACAATCATTTCGAATACCCACATTTTTTTTTCCTATTGCATGTCTATTTTGTTCCCTATCATTTATATTTTCGCTCTTAATTTTCAAATGACAATTAATATAGGTAGAAATATGTATGTGTAAATGTTTATATGCATGTCATATTGTTAACATTAACTTGATCGAAAAGGTCAATTAAAATACAGTTCTAGACAAAAAAAAAACCCAGAGAATAAATTATTGAACAACAATATTTAGTATTTTATTCTCTTGTTTTCTTGAGTGTGTGTATCGTAAAAATTGAAGTATACATTTATTATATCTTTTACCATGTACTTCACCATCAACTGTTCCTTGAATTAAAGAATCCGATTTCATTTTCTAGGAAAATGATCAACTTGATACTCGATATCCATCATCAAAACTAAATGGTATTGAAAGAAAATTTTTTTTTCTCTTAATAAAGTTTTATTTTAATCGTATTTCTAGACAAACCTCGTAGTAAAACTCCAACACCATTTGGTTCAACACCATTAGCTGATACATTACCATTACGTTCTCGAACACCATTACCAACAACAACAATAACAACAAATAATCATCAACTAACACATTCAACAACAACTGATAATAATAATCCATACGATAATAATTTAAGTTTTCTTCTACCAAATAGTGTTGATACATCAACACCAATTATTGAAACAGAATTATCTCCAAATTCAATGAATACATTTAATCGTCAAACAGCTTGGTCACGTAGTGCACGTGACATACGAACAACAACAACAGCAACATCAACAACAAATGGAAATTGTTCTATATTACGAAGTAAAACTCCCGGACCAGAGTTTGGTACAACAATATCATCATCATATCGTGCAAATACATTAATGGGAATGAAACAACGAAGTAAAACACCAACAGCTAATGATTTTTCATCAAATAATTTACATAATAGGTTAGTTTAAGAAAAAAATTAAAGTTTTGTTTGTAGTTTTTTTATGTTTTAGTCGATCATTGCAATCTGTTCATCCACAATATTTCGAATTAGTTGTTAATTTAACAATATTACGTCCAAAGTAAATATTTTGTTGATCTATGTCGAGTGTATTAAATTGTTTTCGGTTTTGTTTTTCTTTTATTACAGTGACGGTTTTGGTTTAAGAATTGTTGGTGGTGAAGAAGAAAAATCTCAAGTATCTGTTGGTCGTATTGTTCCTAATTCACCAGCATATATTGATGGTCGTCTTCGTAAAGGTGACGAAATCATTAAAATTGATGGTCATTCAACCATACGTGCATCACATGAAAGAGTTGTTCAATTAATGCAACAAGCAAAAGAAAATCAACGTGTCAGTTTAATTGTTCGTCGTCATTTATATCCAAATAATAATCAATTATCAAGTAAACAAAATAAATTTCTATTGTTTATTTTTTATTTTGTTATGCTTTTTTTTGTAGATCAATATAATCAAACAGATATTGATGCATATTTGCCAAATGATTTTCGTGCAAATTCATCAAATGATACTGGAATACGTTATGTTACATTACAAAAAATGAATGATAATCAAAGTTTTGGTTTTGTTATTATATCATCACAAAACAAGGCCGGTGCTACAGTTGGTTAGTATACAAATTAGATGATATTTTAGCCTTTTTTTTTGTTAATTTTATTTATTCAAACAGATGGCAATCGACATGAACAGATTGAAAATAGTGTTATTCATAAAGTTTGGATAGGTTAGATATGCATGTATGCATGTAGATTGAATTATAAATATGAGCATGGGAAACTTCTTCTATTTCCTTCTTTTTGGTTTCTAGAAACATGGTTTAATAAGGATCATTCTTTTCATTAGATATTTTTTTATGATATTAATTGATATATAAGTATTGTAGCATTGAGAATAAAGTGAAATGTATAAATATTCTGTCTGCATCATAGATAGCATAGCATAGATAATACATTGGGGCATGATATTTAGTGATAAGTAGAAGTTTATATCATTGGCAATAATGATAAATTATATTTGTTTCTGTTGAATATTGGTTTTTCTGCATGATTTTATTCTTGAAATTCAATAAGATTGAACTTTACTTTCAGTTTAGGATCAGTCAAAGAGATGTGTCATCATATCTATATAAGTTCATATTATCTTCCTTGCCTGTATTTTTAAGATAGCATTCTGAATAAGTAATCATACTGTTTAAATCTAAATATTCAAGTGTCTTTCACAAATATCGATATTATTAACTATAGTATTTACCTGATACATGAGCAACTAGAAAAAAATCATACGTCATTCTATTTTCTATTCACTAATTGAATTGATCAATTTTAACTTGAAAAAAAAATTAAACAATAAACAACGCATATTGATAAATACAAGGACATAAGCAATACTTTTGATACTATATCAAAGATTTCTATTTTCCAACAAAACATATCATTCTAAACATCTTTACATTATTAAAAAAAAATGTTCAATTTTAGGCAAAATAATTCCAAATAGTCCAGCTGATCAGTGTGGCCAACTTCATATTAATGATCGTATCTTAGCTGTAAATGGTGTTGATTTAACTCATATGTTACATACAGATGTTGTTAATCTAATAAAAGATTCTGGTCGAACAATAACACTCAAAATCGGCCCACCTATTCTTTATGGTAAGTAAATAATGCATTATAAAATAATATTTTTCAAGTTTTTTATTGTTATCAAATAAAAGATGATCGATCTCAGGAAATTTCAAATCCATTTTCAACTATGTCTAATAATAATCTACCGAATGGTATTCGACCGTCATCGTCATCACCAATGGTTATTGCTAATGGTACTCATCATTCATTATCGAATAATACATATCATTCAATGAATAATGGAAATCATTCAATACGAAATGCATTTTCACATAATCCATTGAATATTCTTGAAAGGTATGATGATTGAATAAGAAAATATAAAGGGATAAAAGATACAATTTTTTTTTATTTTTCAAGAAATCAAAATCGTCCACCGTCAAGAGGAAATGGTGTTTTAAAATCTGTAAGTAATTAATCAATATGTTTTAAGTCGAATCTATTTCAATATCAATCTTAATTTTAGTCATCATCATCGGATGATTATTTTACTGTTGATCTTCAACGTCCATATCCAACTTCAAGTTTTGGATTTAGTATTCGTGGTGGACGAGAATTTTCTATTCCATTATTTATATTAAAATTAGCTGATAATGGTCCAGCTGCACGAGATGGCCGAATGAAAGTAAATAAATAGATAAATAAATATTTTTTTGTAAAATAATTCTAATTTATATTTATATTTATATTAATAGTCCGGCGATCAAATTATTGAAATCAATGGTCGTTCAACGTATGGTATGACTCATAATGAAGCAATATCATTAATTCGAGATGGTGGACTTTATGTTCGATTACTATTAAGGAAAACAAATGCACCACCACCAAGTCTTGATGGTAAAACTTTGTTTTGTTACTATTTGAATAAGAATCTTTTTATTCTAGAAGTAAAAACAGCAATGGCACCAATGGGACATGGTATAGACTATTATAATCCAGGACTAAGTAGCCATTGGCAACCAAGTGGTTACACATAAATGGAAAGAAAAGTTAAAAAAATGTTTGCTTTATACTTGGTCTCTCTCTATTTTTGATGTGAACTCTATATTTTTTCGTTTCATGTTTAACATCATCATATATGTTCATTGTTTATGCAATCAAATGTATTGGATCTAATTTTTTTTTTCGAATCTGAATATATGTAATGAATTTTTTTTTCTCTCATTTTTTTTGTTTTTCTTTTGCTGAAAATGTTTTTTCTGTATATATGAATAATGATGATAAAAAACGAATATAAACAAACGAAGGAAAAAAATATTAAAATAAGATCATTTTTTTGTCAGATGTTCAATTCAATATTGCACAGTGTGCGTGTGCGTGTGTGTGCGTATTTTTTGTCTTGATTATACTCAATCTGTTTATGCCATTCATTGACATTCCTTTATTTGTTTATTACAGTCTGTGCAATCTTATCCACTATTTGTTTGATGTGTTTTTCTTAGATGTCTATGTAATGTTTATTTCTTTTCTTTATTGTTTTTGGAAATGAATGTCAGAATTTCAGACAAATAAAACAAATTGTGCTTTATGATTGCTTTGATGATGGTTTATATCTAGCGGAAAGAGAAATTTTCATTATTGTTACATGATTTCATTTCATAGTCTAAAAAATAGTTTATTTTCTTTTAGCAATATGCATATGTGATGATGAAAATTTTGATTGTGGCTAATCTATTAAATGTTCCAAAAGTTAGTACAAAAAAAAAAGTCATGTAAATATATCGTTATATTTTTCGTGGGACTGAGTTACCTGCTTTTATAATATGACTGTATATTCTTTCAATTTTATTTTATATAATTTCATTTAAAACAACTGTTCAACATCTTTCAAAAAGATACTGTAGAAAACTCATTTTCGTATTAATTCATTTCTGTTATCGGTTTTTTTAAAATTCAATCAAATGTTTATATGTCTTATACACATAAGATTTTATTTTATCTTTACTGCTAAAGCACTTAAAGAAAATAGAATTCATCCGTAAAAAATAACAATATATTTTGATTGTTGATATTTTCAAACATTGCTATCTAAGTTTGAGAACTTCTCTTGATCCTTTGAATCTTCTTTATGAAGTAGTTGGACTAATCGTGTTTTGTATAACATCGTCGATAGCTATTAAGTCATAATTCGATCTGCTAGTGTTCTTAGGAATGAGGCAGATTATTGCAATAATCGCAACATCCGATAGTGGTACATATTGACAAGTATTAAGACTTCGTTGATTTTCTTTTTTTCTAGTTTTTGAAAATCTTTCAGATTGTTGCTCATTTACTACTGTACTGATCTCGCAAAAGATTTGAAAAGAATTCATAGTATAATCTATGCCTGATGTTCGTAGGTCAAATTCCGCTTCTATTATCTTTTCACAACGATAGGAGACTTAAATTTTAGCCTTTAACAAAGCTAGTCTTATTTTAATGTTCATAAGCATAGAAATTTATCGAAAAATATGCAGAACACGACTTTAAAGAATATACTATGATGTGATTAAAAATATATATTAAACTGCTTAAACTGTTTAAGTGTTGTCCACATCAATTTTTTGCACGCAGTTTGGGACATTATTGATATACGTATTTATTATTCCTAATCTTTTTATAATGATTCATTTGACGTTTTCGTTTCCATTGGATGATGCAGCGCTACTATCACTTTTTCTAGAAAAAATTTTATGAACAAATCTTTTAAAAATTTGCTTCGTTCATAGTTTAATCAAAAAATTTACCATTAATTTTTTGTGCTGTTTGATGTATTAATTGAACAGAGTTTGAATTATCATCGAGTCAGTGAGTATGAGCCTCCGTACAAAGGCTTAAGATATCATCTTCACAAATATTCTGTCGGCGAACATCCATTGTTCGAGAAGGTCAAAACAGAAGCTAAAGTTATTAGTTAAGCTATGAAGGATACGATGCTATGCATATGTGCAGACAGAGAGAGAAGAACAAAGAACATCTGATTATATTAAGACGAAACTTTAGAAAATGTTTTTAACCTTGTTACTGCTCTTTCTTTAAAATCTTATTTAATTTTTGAAAATTTATTTTTTCCCTAAAATATTTTAACGAATAGTCTCCACTAAAAATATTTCGTTCTTTGATTTTCCCAGCATATCACAATTCCTGTTTTATCCTTGTAGCCATTGCAGTAACCTTATTTTAGTTTTAGTCACACGTCAGTTAGATTTTTCCATTTCAAATTTTTTTTCTGAAATATTTGTTAGGAGTGAAGGAGTGATACTCCTATTCGATAATACAACCTAGTTGTACTTTATTGTCTTAAGCTTTGTTTTTGTTTTTCAGATCACCTTTTTTTCCATCCGTTTCAAACCATCAATCAGTGATCTATAACAATGGGAAAAGAAAAAATTCATATCAACATTGTCGTCATTGGTCATGTCGATTCAGGTAAATCTACTTCAACTGGCCATTTGATCTACAAATGTGGTGGTATTGATAAGCGAACCATTGAAAAATTCGAAAAAGAAGCTGCTGAAGTTTGTATT
>CAJNOP010000003.1:5733948-5859880 GCA_905250075.1 Rotaria sp. Silwood1 | reverse complement strand
ATCAAAGATGTCGAAAAGAAAGCTGCAACATCAAGCAAAGTCACCAAGTCAGCAGCAGTAGCTGCTAAAAGTAGCAAGAAATAGCAAGTACAGCATTCTCGTAAACACACATCACGAATATATGAAGAGTATTTCTGCCAATCACAATTAAGAACCAATAAATCTATTATTATCGTTCAACTCTTCTTAGATGTATTCTGGGAAAAACAGCGACAACCCAAAGACTTTTTCTCTTTAAAGACTACCCTCCTTAGTCCATCTTGTTCTTTTCTTTCCTTAGTCCAACCAATAATTTCTTTTTTCTTGTTCTATGTCCTCAATCATTCACTTTTCTACGCATTTTACATCAAATTTTGCTGCTTTCTCAGATAATCATGTAAACAGCTTCAATTCATTGTAGCGTTTTCGTGATGATATGATCTTATGTGTTTACGATATTTTTGTTGCATTTGTGTTTTGTTATTATTGAAAATGAGAAACAATGTAATCACCAACAAAAAGTTGATACAAATAAATACAAAATGAATAAATACAATGGTGAAAATCTAGAAGTGTTTCTTATCGTTTTCTAGTTGTTGTCATATCAACTAAGTATACAAAGTATAATGAGCAAATTCGTTCTGAATATTGCACTTACTAATTAGATCAAAAAAATATAAACAGTTAGATTGTGCCCGTCATACGAATAGATTTTGACAAAGAAAGCTTTATAAAAATTTTTGTAAATCACTGGTTATAAATGCACTGCATGTGTCTATTAATAATATTTAACTTTTCCCCATTCTTATTACTATATGTTTGAGTTTAATATTTTTGTAAGACTAAAAAAGTATTGATTGAAGATTCTTTCTACTCCGTTTACTTGATTACGATCGTATGTTGCAACATATTTGTAATATATTTGTAATATACCCCGAAATAGAGATATTCATTCAAATGAAAATTTCACAATCGAAATAGAATATTGAAAATACAAAGCGCTAAATGTTGTACTTTTACTTCAAATTACAAAATGCAATCACTCAATATCAATCAATTAGTTATTAATGGATCAATACCATTGGCTAATGCATCACAACATGTTGTATATCATACACTTGATATGAACATGCTAGAAGACTCTTCGATAAATAATATTTCCAAGTTGTGTACAGATAAATTTACATCGTCTTTATCCAAATTCAATATACCAATTCCATTCGACGAAATTTCTCAACAATCCTTATCTTCAGATCGTATAGCTCAAATAATACTTACTCATTCTTTCTTTTTAAATACAAATATGAATATGGTATTAAGATCAGCACTTATATCTGGTACTTCATCGTTTCGTCATACATTACGTGACTTCAAAATGACACATAAAAGTATATTTGCTGAAGAAATAAATCGATCTGATAAACATCAAAATACACTTTTATGGTATTTAACTGTAGCTGGTCTCTATAGTTGTATTGAAGAATTGTATCGATTAGCACGACTTGAATTAAATGTTAATGCGAAAAATGGATTATATAATCAAAGTATTCTTCATTATGCGGTAATTCATGGAAATATAGAAGAAATTCGAATAGTACTTAATATGGGTGTAGATACAAATTTATGCGATCGATATGGTCGAACTGTTCTTCATTATATAGCATTATATGGTACAAAACATAAAAATGATATTGAAATAACAAAACTTTTATTAAAACATGGAACTTTACCTAAGTATGAATTATGAAAGTTTTCAAGACAAATGAAATTGATATTTCTTTTATAACAGTTTAGAAGACGATATTCATCGAACAAGTTTACATTTTGCAATTAGAAAAGAAAATTATGATCTTGTTGAATATTTGATTACTTTACCAAATATAAATGTCTGCATAAAAGATAAACAGGGTAAATAAAAAATTTTTAAAATTCTTTCTCATTCGGTTATTTAAGGATCTCCTCCCTTTTTTTTTTAATTAGTTCTAGTTCTTGAAGAGGATACAACTGATTTGCATGAAACTTTTATCACAGATAAAGCATCTAAAATATGAAAACACATGTTTATAGCAAAAAAAATTGAAACAAGATTTTGACGGTCTTTTCAGAAAACTTTGGTTTTCAATAGGGCTAGATCAATCTGCTTCCGACTCTCGTGTAACTTTGTTCGATCAGACTGAAATACGTTTTTAGTAAAATCTTCGGCTATATCCCAACAGTGATTTAAAATTTTTCAACTATCTCGCTTTGTTTATTTTTTATGAAAGAAACACATGTTAAGATTCGGATTCAAGACCAGGGTGTCAGCTTTCAGGACTCTATAAGTTTAGATAGAAAGTTCAGAACGAAAACGGCAAATTTCGCCTCTGGAAAATACTTCCAAGTATCTATGGTTGAAATTTCAGCTCATTCGAACAAAGTTAGACGGGGTTTGTAAGTAAGGCGATCTAGTCCTATGGAAAAGCAGGATTTCCTGGAAAATCACGAAAACTTTGTTTACAAATTTTTTCCTCGAACACGTGTTTCCTTATTTTCAGTGCTCTGTCTGTGATAAGAATTTCATGCGGATCGGTTATACGCTCTTCGAGAACCAGAAATAGCCAACAAGAGCAGAATACCCTTTTTCCGACGTTTCATTTTTATAGGATATACTCCACTTTGTTATTTATGTGAGTATATTCTCAATCTATCTGATATTTCGCTTGAAAATGATCAATGTAAAGAACATCTTGAATATATTTTCAAAATAATGAATCTTATCATTGATCGTTGTCCATCTGACGAACTTTCATCTAATTTTCATATTACAAAAAATGGTAAAATTGGTGAAAATCTCTTATTACATGTATATCATAAACTGAAAGATCTTACAATGCCATTACATATGAATACTTTATTTCATCGTCTACAATCAATTATCATTGGTACTGATCAAGATCATCGTTTACTTGTTGAACGACTTCTTGAACTTCATTCATGGAATTCTGCAGTATTTGCTTTATGTAATACGGATAATGTAAACATATCAAGTGCACTTATACATTGTATTGTTAATGATCCACATGTATTATTAATTAATAATATTTCATCTTCATCAAGTGTCTCGATTGTTTTTGTATTAATATTTTATGCATTAGCAACAAATAAAACATTATTACGAAATATTATACCGATGTGCAAATTTATGATGAATGATGAACAAAAATCAAAAAGATCAATCGATAATAATGATGAACCAGTGAACATGATAAATATCACTTTCTTTTTACAAAGTTTTGATGATTTTGATTTGTATTTTAGTGTCATTTGTATATAAATAATTATAATTTACATACAACTTATGTCACATTTATTCATACTTGTTTACACTATGCAAGTTTTTATGTATTTTCACTAAAACATTTATGTCGTTACTATATTCGTCATTCTTTTAAATCACATATTATTAATAAAATTGAAAAATGCTCTTATTTGAAGTTAAAAAATCGTGATTATCTTAAATTAAATGAACTTTTTTTAATATATTCGAACATTCATGATTTATCATTTATAGTTTATCTCATTAAACGCTTAGTTAGTTAGATTTTTATAATAAAAATCAAAGGATTTTTATCTATGTTTTTAGTATAAAATTGATCAAATTGATGAGTTTAATTTCTTTGAAAATGAAATAACTGATAATCTTGAATCATCATCAAAAATTACCATAGAAAAATCCGATAGATCTATTAATCCATCTTTTACTGAGACTGCTTCAGATAACGATACAATTCAAAGTGTATCAAGTAGAAGTAATACAACAGAGAATGACTATGAAACAAAAAGCAACGATGTCAAACCTGTACATCAACGCACAATAGAAGAAATAATGATAGAATCAGATATTTCAATAATATATAATTTAAATGATGATCAAACAGAATCAAAACGTTCATCACAATCAATAATAAAAACATCTATTACTACTAGTATAAATTTTCGTTCAAAGATGACTTATTAATCTATAGTATCCTTTTTAGATGATGAAAATTCGACTGGACAATATGAAAATGAACTTGCTATTATGAAAGCTAAATCAAAAAATATTGAAGAAATGATTGAAAACTTTTTATTAAGAAACTAGATTAACACATCTAAGGCATGATAAGATAGAGAGTTGAAATGATGTAATACAAGTTTTTCAAAATGGAAAGGCGCGAGTTGTTTGTTGTTATGAGATGATCTTTTTTTTGAATAAAAAGAACGATTTCTGTTGAGAAAAAAATGAAAGTTTTCTCAAAGTAGGAGGTTCGTATCTTGATTCTTTTTCAAATCATACACACCCTATATGCACATTAGATGGCGCAATACTTTGCGAGGATGAAAGGAGTGTGCGTAATCTTACGGAGTATCCGCATCTCTATCGCTATGTCCCTGCCACCAATTATTAAAAGACACTTTAGAAGAAACTCTTTTTTTTTATATATTTTATTTATTTTGATCAAGGTTTGATTTTCTCATTAACAAGGAAAGAATATTTTATAATAACTCCTATTATTTCTATTAAATTGTTTGAATTTTATTGCTCATTTCCATTCTTTTCTTTATTTTCTATTCGTCTGTTTAAGCTGCCAATAAATCCTAAAAACTTGAATGAGTCATTCATTTGATGAAGGGTGTTTGGGGCGCTACCCTCTTTTGTATTATGTGTTACTGAGTGCACTTTAAATCATTTATTTATTGTCTTACATTTTCAGAAAAATTATTTACAAGTTTTATTATTACTAAACATGACTACCTTACGGGCTAAAGCTGTATTGATCGGTGATGAAGTTCATGTGGCTGGTAATAAAGATCAATGGGGTCGTGGAAGTGGAGAAACATCAAGTGAAGGAAAATTGAGTACGACAGCTGGATCATCAAAAAAACCAGTTTATGGTGTTGTTGAATTTGAACAAAATGGTGATACAGTTGTTGTTACAGGAAAAATTGAAGGACTTGGAGAAAATACACAACATGGTTTTCATATTCATGAATTTGGTGATGTTAGCAATGTAAGTTTTATGTTTTGGTTATTTTTGATTTATATATTTGATTTTATAGGGATGTACATCCGCTGGTACACATTTTAATCCCCATAAAAAACAACATGCTGGTCCTGATGATGCTGATCGGTAAAATTAGCTCTTGTCTGTTTTTTTTTGGTTTTGTAATTCGATTTTGTTGTCTTTTTTAAAGACATGTAGGTGATTTAGGAAATGTTCAATCAGATGCTCATGGTGTGGTAACATTGAATATCAAAGATAAAGTAATAGCTCTTCATGGTGAACATTCAATTCTTGGTCGTTGTTTGGTTGTTCATGAAAAACCAGATGATTTGGGTCGTGGTGGTGACGAAGAATCGAAAAAAACTGGTAATGCTGGAAAACGTTTAGCTTGTGGTATTGTTGGTACTGTCAATCCAGAAAAAAAGTAATTGAATCATATAAACATTTCCTTCGCTCGAAATTAGTCTAGCTTTTTTTTCGAACCTCTTTAATTTCTCCTTTCATATGTCATTGATTAAATCTTAAATAAACAAGCTATGTCATGTTCATTGTTAGTGATGATGTGTTCAAATTAAACATCTTTATGTTTTTGATTAAAGATTGCTTCTTTATTTGTGATGTTTAAATAAAAAGGATTCGAGATTTTTTTGATTAATGAGAACTAGATTTTTTTTTCTTTGATAGGCATACTACATCTATTTAGATTGGAATGAAAATGTTTATTGTAGGAATTGGTAAAATATGGATTACGTCATAGAAACTACTGGTTTTTTTGGATAGACAGGAAAAAGATGTTTGTGAATGGATACAAAATACAGGAAATAGATTTCCTTAAAGTGAAAATAATTTAATATGTGGCGTTACTAAATTTTTATTGAAACAAAATGAGAAATGTTCTGATGGTGGTGTAACCAGAAAATAATTTTTTGTTGTAAATAAAGTAGTTAACAATGTTTGCAAACTATGCATAAACAAGCACAAATGATATAACAAGTTGAATGAGATTTAATTTGTTTAGAATATATTCAATTTATATCAAAACACTAGATAACAGGTTATGTTATTACTTTTTTGATTGATTGCTTTTGCAAGTTTTTATGAAACATAGAAGTGAAATTTTTAATAAATAAATTTTATCAGTTTCTAGATACAAAACTCTATTAAAATAATGCCAAGTCAACAAGATTCAGCTACCGTTCGAGCTGTATGTGTTCTTAAAGGTGGTGAAAATAATACTATTCAAGGAGTAATTCATTTTGCTCAAATGATTGGCATGAATCAAATGAAAATAACAGGTGAAATACAAGGTTTACCGATTGATCGTAAATTTACTATACATGTACATGAATTTGGTGATTTAACAAATGGTCCTATATCAACTGGTAGTCGTTTCAATACAGACAAACAAGTTCCAAGTTCATCAAAAGGTCAAACATCTTATGTTGGTGATGAGTTTGGTAATTTACAAGTGAATCAAGAAGGTCAAGCTAAAATTGATGTTATTGATAAACGGTTAACTTTATTTGGTCCATCGTCTATTATTGGTCGATCAGTAGTAATTATTGATGAAAAAGAAGAAGAGTTAGCACGAGTTGAAACTGAAGAAAATAAAGGAACAACTACAGTTGGTACTAATCGACTTGCTGCTGGTGTTATTGGTATTTGTCAATGACGAATCTCAGTTTATAGATACATTATCATTGAATATTTCTTTTAATTATAATGAATTCCGTCCGATTTTTCTCTTTCCTTTTTTTTTCTATAAATCTTTTCCATTAATTTGTTTAACAAAAGAGAATTTCTTGTTTTAGACTAAATTTTAATTTTATTTCTTTGAATTTTTTATTGGTTTTTGTTTGGTCATGGAATCAAGAGATAGAAATTATCGAAGTCCTGCAGTTATTCAACCTCGCACAGGTTTCATTTAGAATTAATATTAAATTAGAAAAAAAAATTTAACTTTTAGCTGCTACTTCCAATCGTGCTTATGATGATGATCGAACAATGCATCAAATTGTTGAACGTGCACTTCACGAAATTACTCAATTAAGTCCTCCAAAGCAAGCTGCTGTCGGTGGTCTTTCGGGCATGTAAGTTCATTGACATGTAATATAAACTGTTGTTACTTTAAATCTATATTATAGTGCAGCGGGATATTGTTTTGCAAAAGCTAGTAAAATGGTAGCATTTGCTATTGGTGCATCTATGATTGGGTTAGCTGTAAGTTTTATTTTCACTTTTAGTTCTCATTTTTTTTCCAGAATTATCTTGAGAAAAAGTACTTTTGACGACAAAGTTTTTTCGAGTTGTGATTTTTCGCTATCTCTTTTCGAGTACTTCTACACAATACGCATCAATTCTCATTCATCTTTATAGGTGGCGAAACATTTTAAATCTACCCTAGGCTCAACAATCTTTATAAGATTCTCATCGAGAATGTAAGAAGGAAGAGGAAGAGAGTGAATCTTTTTAAACCATTTAGATGAAATACGATTAGTGCTTTTTATTTCCAGCTCACATTTTGTACTGTATAAAGCTAGTTCAGTTCAGAAAAGATTCGCAACTTCTTCAACAGATGTGCACTTAAAAGCACAGGCCAACATTTGCTTTTATTTAATTTTTGACTATTAAAAGAAGCGTTTTCGAATTTATTACATTGAAAAATAGAATTATATGGAGGCATTAGTGTTCACAAAAAAAGCAACTACATTGTGGGTTTCTTCACTTTGTTGAAAATATTTTCTAAACATCTAAGTTCAACCACCGAAGACCAAGAATACTGACGACAGCTTCTAGTTTATCTACCTCGAGTTTGCGGTACAGTTTTTCATTTTTTACAAAGGCAGAGTACTTCAATTTAATGAAAATGTAGAATACCATATTTAGTCCTACAAAATTTAATGTTTTCTAAGTCTGCTTCAGTACGAAAATATTACTAATTTCCACTTGTATCAGGATGTCCATGCACTGCATAAATTTATCAGTCTAATGGGACGAAAAACAAATATTTCACCCTGCACCTAGAGTAAGAGTGAGAACATCAAGGAGTCAAAAGATGAGGTTGTTGTTGGCCTAGCGTAGCACCTACATTTTATTGAAAAATAGTTGAGTGAAAAGAATACTGAAGGAAAAGTTGATGATCCAAAGTATTTTCTTTTGTGTTGATCAAAAGTGCTGTGATCTATTATTTTTGTCTAGCTTGCTAATCAATCTGGTTATATTGATATTCATTTTGATCGAGTTCGTGATACAGCACAACAACAATTAAATAATGTTCAACGTGTAGCGAGATCGAATCTTTCACCACTAACAACTAATATAGATGGAGAAGAGATTGAAACATTTATTGATCAATCATCAAACAGTATAACTGATTCAGTATGTAATTTAATAGAAATTAATCGTTTCATATTTATAAGTATCTGTTGTTTTTGTTTTTATTTTAGTTAAAAAAATTTGCTTTTGCAAATTTAGCTATAACATCTTCATTTATCGGTGGTTTTCTTCTTGGTATCGCTTTTGAATAAGAATAATACTAGTCTCATACAAAGAAATAAATCAACTTACAAATGGAAATTAAGTAGATCATTTATGTAACTTTATTTATTTTGTAAATTGTACGATTTGTATACTAATGATACAAAAAAAATCAAAATGTATTTTTTCTTTTTTTTCTTTTTACCAAAAAAATTCAAGAAGATAACCATTGTAGATTTTGATTTATTCACGAAAACGAAAAGAAAATGTCTAAACATTTCGATCAATGGAAACACGATGCATTATCACATGATAAAGAAGACTTATCACGTAAACATTCTATAGATGATTATATTGTTAATTTAATTAATCAAATAAATAATCATAATGATTATTATACAAGTTCCTCATGCTCTGGTCGAACAATTGTTTTTTCTTCAACGCCAATTGTAACATCATCAACAAAAAGTGATTGTCAATGGTTATATGTTACACATGAACAAGCTGATTTAAATGCTATATTGAATTGTTTAGAACAACGACCAAAAGATATTGATATGATTTCAATTAAATTTGAAGCATTTATTTTACATGTTATTTGTCGAACATTAGAATGTGCAAAAATCTTACTCAATATTGCTCTTGAATGTGGTTATAGAAATTCAGGTTTAGTCATATCAAATCAAGGAAAAATTACACTTGCTGTACGTTCAACTCATGCACTTGAAGTACCATTAGTGATTGGAGGACGTTTATGTGTTGATGAAAATTATATTTCCCAAATTGTATCAATTTCAAATGAGAAAATGACTGCTAATATGACAAAAATTGATAAATTTAGTTCATGTGTTGAAAACAAATTAAAAATAACATAAAATTGTTTTGAATAATTTAGATAAAATACTTCTCATCGGACAAAAACATTGTGTATATATAAATTTTATTATTTTACGATAGAATCTCATAACTCGTTGAGCAATGTTTGCTTGCTAATTGAAAGAAATATAAGCAAATGTTGCTTTTAAATGTCTTTTTTTCCACGTACAACTGGCATGATGAAATATGATGTGTATGACTACCCCTAAGTTTGTTTTTGAAGGTCCTTAATAGCATTCTACTACTAGTATATTAATTGCCAATTTGGAATATATCATAGTTAAATCAATTGAATTTGGAATAAAGGTTTTTTTTTGGCTGATCTTTATTCATAACCTAAGATGCATAGGTATTCGCCGCATAAATGTCGAGATCTACTGTTTGTGAACAATACATAGTAGAAACCTAACGTTTTCACTCATAAATAGAGCAAAATATATATATTGAAATGCATATTTCGAAAAAGATTATGAAAAAATTCAAAACATTAAATTTGAATGCTTGTAGAACCATTACAAATGGTTTCTCACAAATGTAAAATAAGGAGTTCTTTCATATTATGGCTATGTATGTGCTTTAATCCGAAGCAGATAAGAATTTCTAACAATGCATTTAGACGAGTTTTCAAAAACCTTCGTCTGTTGGAAATGCTTCCAAATAGGATATAAATTTTGAATAGCTATGTAAGCTGTGATTAAAAAAAAGATTTAAGTCAAATGGATGTATTACTGTATTACTCACGAGTTATTAAAGTTTCCTAGTACGTCGAAATTGGTGTCAAATTCGATTTTGTACGTGGTTTCTGCCATCTATAAGCTCAATACAATGTATTTTGCTAATGTTTTATATATATTCTTGTAGGCTTCAAAAATTTGCATACTTTGAACATCTTCGAAATTTTGTGTTCTTACAAATATCTAAAACTTTTGTCAAAAACCATGAAATCTACTGGTTTTACTATTAATGCTGGTTAGCGCCTATGCTGACCACGCAGAAAAATAGAAAAACTAGATTTCACAGCCTTCTCTTTTTACAAATTTAGACTTATTATCTTCTTTCTTCAGTCAACATAATGCAAACTAAAACAAGAAAAAAATAGAAAAATAATTACCCGTGGTAACAAGCTCTTGCTTAGTCGTTTTAAAAAACATTAAAATTGAATACATTAAACCAGATTTTAAATTTTATTCTGAATATGCATTTCAAAGTACATATATTGCTCTATCTGTTAGGGAAAAACTTATAGACTTCTAGCATTTTTCGTTCGAACACAGCAGATCTTGATATTTGTGAGAGCACAGAATTGTTAAACTTATGCCCGAGCTAACATATATTTTCGTTAATTTTTTCAAGTACAAAATGTGATATGCGCGTTCAATAAAGTATCAAAAAAATATTTTTAGACGAGTAGTTGCTTCTTTTTTTTCTCCTGAAATAATTTCATAAAGAAACTTTTATGATTCAATTATTTTGCAACAATTATTTACATGATCTTAACCATGGATTAATCCTTTGCTTGCATCCTCCAAAAAGTCAATTTTTGTGAGAAAAATCAAAATTGAGATAAAAGTGTGGAAGAATAATCTGAAATCTGATCTTTCATAATCAAAATAGTTTGTTAGTCGGCGTCTGATCTTTTAATATAATTTTCGATGATTTCACTCACGTTACAAAAAGAAAAACAATTTTTTTCATAGACATATATTTTGTAATGTTCATATAAGACAATAGGGATTCTTGGAGATTGTAAACGTGTCTTAGCACGTTTTACTAAGTTGTATAAAAGAAAAGTTTTTCCAACACTCAGAACAAATCCTACTAATTCATAATTATTAAGAAGAGTTTTCAGGTCTCAGACATTATAAAAATTTCTTTTCAAAAAAACCTTTTTTCCGTTTTTTCTCCTTGTGCTTTTTTTGATTATGTATTCCAGGTTTCTTCAAAGAGCTTCATCAGTGTTGATTGCGTTTGGTTTTTTCTGTTTGAAAAAACATTTAAAAATATAGGACATTACACAGACTCTTTTCCCCATTAATCTTTGTTTTAATAATATAAACAAGCACTTCTATATATAGATCATCATGTTCAGGGAGTTTCTTGTGGCGTCGAACTTGTCAAGCGTATTCTCCACACAAAGCAAGAATTAAAAAAAAACTATGACATGCGCTTGCATGCGCTGCATGTTTGTATGCTCTGTCAAACAAAAATTTTAAATATACAGTTCGAGAATTTACAGGAAAGCTTGAGTCATTAAATGACTTACTTATGACATTCGTTTGGTAATTATCTCGGTTAAATGTCATGGTATAAAATTGGAAATTTTATCATAATCACTTCACTACAGTTTCAAAAGGACGTAATGCTCTTCGCCGAAACGCATTTCATCGAAAGACTGGTGGGATGCTTTAGACTATTGTAGGCCCTTTAATTCGTATACAGGCTTGTTAAGTCTGAAGAGGTCAACTCATTTTGCCCTCATTCTCACCTTTGAAGCAGCCTGCGTAGCCAAAAACATACTTTCGACGAAGTGTTTTTCGGCGAAGAGCATACATACTTTTCAAAATATGTTGAAAATTTTCAGGCAATTTGAATGTATGTAGCATACAATAGATTTTTGAGAGGTATGAGTGCCTTAAAAATTTTTTAATGATAAATAAGTCATCTTTTTAATTAACAAAGAAAAAGCGAAATAATTTAAATAGTTTCTTCAAAACTTTATGATATAGTAAAATCTGATTCAGTGAATCCTTAGAATTCACATTATCGGTCAACATATTGAGAATGCTCTTTATTGAATCAACTTTTAAAAGCTAATAAAATCATTTACAATGCTTTAATTTATCAGAATTTCTGAATAGAGAAATATAAAATGGTTCAACTGCTTTTTTTTAATTTTGGTTTTGTATTTTTCTTATGAAATACACTTCAATTCAACTCAATTTACATATACTTGTAAATGATCAAACAATATTCATTACTTAAGTATTCAAATTTTAACTATTTCGACTACAAGATAAAAGGTCAATTGCAACAATTGAAATTCGAACAAGAAGTTAATTTTTATATAAATCATCAAATATGGTTAGAAAAATAAATCAATTAATTCATATTCTCTTAAAAAACCTGAAAAATCGATGTACATTATACAATTCAAAAAATATCATACAAATTACTTTATCCAATGAATTATTCATTTAATAGAGTTCGTTTCATCAATTATTATCACAATGACAGTTGGCATGAATATAGCTCATCAATTTAAGTTTAAAACTTTAGAATGTATCACAGAAAGATGTTCACAATCTGCTTAATGACAATGATTCAATCTTCATGAATCATTTGTGCGTAAATATGAGTTTTACTTATCAATTATACTTGAATGCTTTCAAAAAATACTTGGAACAGAATACAATTTTAATGTGGTATCAAAATCATCTTTTTTAAAACAAAGCAGCATAATTCTTTGTCAATTATTATTTTAAACTTTTCTAATCGAACTTATAAATTAGACTGATAAAATTGGATATACTTTCAAGAAAAATATCGTCTTGCTAATTATGTATCAATTTAAGCACAAATCAATACATCTCTTCAATGTTTATTTTTTGGTACTTTTATCGTCAAAACTAAGTTTGAAATTTTTATTTTTTCTCTAAATTATAGAGAATTCAGTACAAACGTGTCCAATGGACAATCATACTACTATAATGACGCCCAATTATATTAATATATAATTATCATGCTATATTCTAGAAAATAAAACACTCATGTTTAATTATACGTTGTTATATTTGTCACTTAAATGAAAACTACTTAAAATAGCTCGTCACTTATTATCTTTATATAATGTTCATCAATAAACTTAAGTAGGATATGAAAAATGTTCAAAAATATATCTAATCAATAAATTTTTTAATTCTACTTTACGATTTTTGTAGCATATAGTATATATTTTATAATGATAAGGATTAACAAAAATAGTTTGAGTAATCAATTTCAACTACATATTCTATGTATAATATGTCGTTGAACTTCTTTTCAGAAGAAATATTTTTCATTCTAATTGAACAAGTTTCAAAATTAATGTATTAGGAATACTATTATATAACATAAATAGCTGGATAAATCCATTGTCTTCGGAAGTACATTTTATAATTTGAGAAAAAATTTGTTATAATAATTCTAGTTTACTATTTCGACTGTTCTAAAACATGAGCTAAAATGAGTGTCGAAGTATTGAGATAGAAATTTGGAGCTACACCTTCGTACAGACACTAGTAAGATACCATCAAAGGCCTTGACAGCCGTCTTAACAACGTCCCTCCTCTCTGTCACAGACCATGATAGACGTTGTTGATATGCAATCAAAGACTGTATACGAATAATGTCTCGTTCTAAGATGCGAACGATTTCATTATTGCATTTCTGGAGAACTAAGTAAATGGATAATAAAAAGATGCATTCCAAAATAGATAGAATAAAGCTATTTCATGTGATTAGCAACAGCAGCTACATGGTTTTGCATTTTAATCCCGCATGAATTGTGCTAACAGCTTTTTCTTAATTAACTCATAATAGATTAAAAATTTAATGTTATGCTTTTGGCTTGATAAGTTGATCAACTTCCGAGAACACTTCTCAGCAAAAGGTTATTATTAAATCAAAGAAAAAGCGAGTTTTTTTTTCTACGAAGTTCATAAGACACACTGTAAATATGTTTATCTCATGCTTCTTACTATATTAATTGATTATATCTATTTTTTATTTTCAAGCTTTTGCGAAGAAAATAGAACATCACTCATTAATATAAATTCATAATTGTGAAATAATAAAAATCAAGCCAATAATTTTTAATTCTTGTTTGTTAAACGAGAATAGATGTTATTTATTCTTATAGTTTAACACGTATTGTTTCAAATATGAGGTTTAATGGATGTCACACTTCATAATTAAACATTTTGTTCATTTTGCAGATACTTTAACATACTTTTTCTCATGACAAGATCTTGTATTTTTCAAATAATGTCAAAGTATTATAAGAACTTTCTTATTTCTAATAAAAGATAGCCACATCATCTTTCATATTTATATGCTACAAGGCTTTTCTGAAAGCTTGTTCTAGTAACACATGCTATTAATGTTGTAATCGTGAACAAGATTACAGGTTTGATTCTTAGATATTATGGAAATAAATGAATACACTCTACTAGCCTATTTAAAATAGGTGAATTCAAATTTTGTCGACAAGTGAAAAAAAATCGATAAAAAAATGTTAGCAATTTCGAGTATAAACAACTCCAAGTATAAAAATGTCAAAAGCAAATAAGTTGAAATGATAATAAAGATAGATCAATAGTATATTTCTTCGACATTTTTATTTTCAATCTTAGTTGAATAATTCTTTAAATAGAATGACTGATTAAATAACTTGTAAATTGGTTTTTGTTAATATGCAAGAAGACAACGTATCGCATGATTTTTTCATTAAAAAAATCATGTTACTTTATTTTTTATTCCAGAAACGCTATTATCATTCTCAAGTTAAGTTCTAAATGAATTTCCTGTAAGTAGAATTACATTTTCTCGGTACACACAACAAAAAAAATGGAAATGATGTGTAGAAATCGGTGTAGCATATACTTTCCATAAATTAGATCAAATCATGCAATTCTTTGACGACAATTTTTGTCGAGGTTAAAAAACATAAGTTTGTTGTCTACCCTGTTATCATTTTTAGCACTGCAATTTACTTGGTAATGAAGGAGAAGCATAAAAAATCTGATATCTATATATATACTGTCATATTCTTGTAAATGGTAAGTATTTTAGAAAGAGAAAAGACAAACATTTTTTTTTTTTTGTTATAAATAATTATCATCGTGAAATTTCATAATGATTAAAGAAATTTGATCTAACAAGTAAAAGAATAATCCAACAAAAATATAGTATGTATAATATTCAAAAGAAAAAAAAATGTTTTAGGCTCTTGATAAATTTTGATATATGATCTATGATTTTCTTTTCTTTAGAATATTAGTTTACTTTTAAGAACATTGATAAAATAGCTGTTTAGCATTGTGTCAATAGTACTTAATAAAGCTATCATTACTTTATTGCTATTTATTAAACAAAGTCGATCGTTTCTATCTAAACACATATACGTTTTATTGAAGTTACAACTTTAACATTAATGTTTGTTGAAGTCATTTCACGTTAGTTTTTATTCTAATAAGATACATGTCACTTCTTTTTTATGACATGTACCCTTAAAAATTCGGAAAAAGTATAATTAATATTGTGTTAATGCTTGACATAATCATAGAATTGTTCTAATGACGCTAAGTTTTACAACTAATGAAATAGATCTTCAAAATATCAAGATCCGATTTAAGCAATAATCAAGTATATGATTAGAACAACATTCAGATTATATCGTATTTCGAGATTTTTTTGGGATTTTGCGATGACTTTCAGTATTCAGTTTCACTTTAATTGACAAGACTGATAATAGAGATCAGATGCGCACCTAGCTGAGAATAACAACAAAGACAACAAATAAGATGGAAAATTTAGCTGAGGATGTAACATGATTTCTCCATACTATGACTTTCTTCTTGTATAGTCAAGGTCTATTATATACTATGGAAGAGAAGTCTAAGGTTTTAAATGGATTGAATAAATCCTAATACAAACAATCTCGATAGTACTTCACCGATCGTATTCAGAACTCACAAGTCATTTCTACTTCTTTATGGTATCTGTTTGATGCTTTTTTTTCAAATTAGCTTTATCAATGTAATTTATTCCAGACTGAAACATCAATAATACTGGAACGTTGATAAGTATTAAAACGTCTAATCAAGCAAAAGGTTATTTTTTTGACAAGATATGATTCTGGATCTGATAAGCATTTAACTTGTTCATGTATGAATCGTTTTTTTTTCGATTAATACAAAGTTCAAATATTATTTAAAGTGGATTATGGTATTCTGAAAGTCGATCTTATTAAATATAGAACTTAACGTCATTTGCCTCGATCGACGATTATGTAAAACATGAATAAAATGTAAGTATACTTTTTTTAATATATTCTCATTGAAAAAGGAACTGTATGTATGCTTTTAAATAGGAAAATTAACAATAAATATATATATATATATAATGATTATAATATCAATAATCAATTGGTAATTAGCTGATCTGAAACAGTATCAACAGAATTTTTCTTTTATTGAAGTCGAAACATCAATAAAAACATATCTATATATATATATGTGTGTGTTGAAAACAACAGAAGTCAATTCATTTGAGATCGTGTGACTATAAATTTGACGAGTTTTACAGATATTATTTTTTATTCTTGACACATAAACTTGTCAAATAACTTTAACTTTTTTCTGCATCACCTCCGTAATTAATATTGTGTCGTCAATGATAACAATAAAAGGGTAAAAGTATTTTTATTTTTCATCAAAAACATGTACACGGACATAGACAGAAGTTTAATAATCAGCTTTAAGACATCCCTTAAAAAACTATATAAATTCATGTTAGTCTAGGCCCTTTGGTAATCATTGTTCTTGCATACAATATCCGTCTTCGTCAAAAGTCTAGGAATTTCAGCTATGCACGACTAGAATGACACACCCTCAAAGCATCTAGACTGATATTTATATATGAGGAATAATCAAAGCAAATAAGACAAAGTTTTACTATTGAAGAAAAAAACAATGAGGCTTGTCAGTTAATCAGTTGCCTATCTTTTCGGCTGCTGTCGATACTTTTATATAAAAAAAAAAAAAAAAAGGTACAAAAGCTGTAATTAATCGTTTTGTTCGGAAACGACAATATATTATTCTTTTGAGAAAATCTTTTTGCAAATTTAAGTGAAAGAGTATTTACTAAAATATTCATCTGCACATTTTATCTATGCACTTGATGCTCTTTATTCTTCTTAAAATGAAAAGAGTAGGCGTCAAGAAATAGAAATTTTTTTTATAAATGTGAAAACAAAATTTTGTAGATTTTTTTTTTGTTCTCTCAGGCGCGATAGATAAAAATATGTTAAGAAAAAAACAATGTACTTTTTTTCTTGATCATATTTCTAAAGCTTTTAAAAAAGTACGAAGTAATTCAATTTCAACTTGATAATGAAGAGGGAAATAGAAAGTTCTCTTGCTAGTTTTTTTTCTGTAAACTTCTTATAGTGTATCAATGAAGAGTATTACTTCAATTGAATGACGCTTTACAAAAAAACACTAATTTAGCTTTTGTGACTTTCTCCTTCGTTTTTCTATTACTTTCATATGAATAAATATATATAGACTATATATATATTAATAAGATTTGTTTAAAGATGTTATGCAATCTATCACTTAATCTGTGCATGTATTTTTGTAAAACCAATTAAAATAATTTTTTTTTCTAATTTAGATATGAGCTTTTTTTATCGATAAAATGACATTTAATGTTTTTTCTTTCTTGTCATTATGTTATAATTATGTCTTTTCTACTTTTATCTGATGATGAACGAACAAAGAAGGAAATGAGAGACGCAAAAAAAAAACAAAAACTAGTAATTGAGATGAATGATGATTAGTAAACGTAATGCTTTATATCGGCAAAATGTTCTTACGCACTATTATCAGTAACAATATGAACATATACTTCTAAATTCACTTCGTTTACTTAAGAGACCAAACTCATTTTGTTTTCTTTTGTTTTTGTATTTATATAGAAGAAGAAAAAGATGACAGTAATTCAAGAAATTGCCGTATACATTGAACAGAGAATCACTGCTTGGGGAATGAGAAAATAAAAAGGAAACTGATAGAGAGAAAATAAGTAGAAGACTGATAGCAAGAAAATAAAAATGAGACTAAGAGCGAGAGCAAGAAAAAGTAACAGTTGTATTTGAAATAACGCCTATTAGCTAACAATTTGCGCCTGCGCATTTTCACTCTTTTCTTTTTTCCTATCTTCTCTCGTCCGTAAGCGTAATTTCATCCTGTTAAAGAATAGTTAAGACATAGACTTCTTAAAAAGTGTACCGTTTTATTAGTAAAATGGCTACAGACACATCTATATTTAACAAGTATTGGCTTGTATGTATTTGTTGTTATACTTACTTTATCCATGTGATCTACATCATTCTACGTAGCACGTTGCATGATTGCTCTAAGGTGTTTAAAAAACATGCAAATGTCATTATTCATCACCCTTCACAGGAGATCTACTGTTTGTTGAATGAAGAAATCACGCAATGCACTATTATCAGACAGACGAATACTGAAAAAAGTAAAGAAATGCATACGGGCAGTTATTAGACAGCTGAGAAAACAAATAAAAGAGCAAGAAAAATTATAAATACTAACAAAAAGAATATACTGAATTCATATGTTGACTAACACGCGTTTTTAGACAAAAGTAGATAGTAGATCCTTGAATTTTCTTTGTTCTCTTGCTTTTCTTATCACGATCAAACTTAGGAAACTCACATATCAAATACTTATTAACTATTTATCGTAGAGTTATTTATTCTAGTCATTGACACGGAAAACTAAAATAAACCATATGATATCTACTTTATATTATTGTGAAATTGAAATAAAATGTTCTAGATCATGAATACCATCCATAACAATACAACAGTGGCATCAAATAATACAATTGATGCAGCAAATTGGCTTCTTCATTTATCTGTTTGGTCATTGCGTGTTGTATGTCCATTGTTCATATTTCTTTCTCCCATTTTAAATTGGACATGTATAAGAATATTTCAATCACGAATATATGCTCGATCATCATCAAAATGGTACTTTATATTTATAGCTATATTTGATACAATTTATGTAATTGTTACAGCACCACTTTTATTTTTAATAACATTAGAAATTTATATTCTTAATTGGAATATATTTCTATGTAAATCAATACTTTTTTTTAATTATTTATCATGTCAAATATCAGCTGGTCTATTAGCATGTTTATCAATTGATCGTCTTGTAGCAACATCATGTGTATCATTATATCGTCGTAATTGTACAACAGATTTATCAAAAATTGTTTGTTTAATTGTAATATTCGTTTTTTCAATAGTTAACTCACATTATTTAATTGGTTATACAATTGATTCCAATGGTTATTGTAGTATAAGACATTATAAATGGTATGAAGCAATATATTCACGTTTAAATGTTGTTTATTTATTATCATATTCAATCATACCATTTACAATAATAGCCATATGTAATTTATTTATTGTTATAAGTGTTTGTCACAATAAAACAAACATGAAAAAAAAATATGAATATAAAAAACCAATTATATTATCAAATACTAATCATGAACAACCCATAACATCAAAAGATACACCGAAAATATGTGAAAAATCACGCAAAGTATTAAAATTTAAAAAATGTCCCATAGATAATAACTCAATAAATCGAAATAAACATGAAATGTTTGTAACAATAGAAAACGAAAAAATGATAAATAATCTTCTCGAGTCAAATGGTAAGTTTTAGAAAAATAGATATTCTACTTATAGATTTATATGTAATTTTATAAGAGAAGAATAATTTTTTTCTTTATATAAAATTTGAGATGATTATTAATTTTCAACTAATTTGTATTAATTATCTTTGTCATTGTAGCCGATTGGCAATCTCATCGAATAGATCATTTATCAGATAAATTATTATTAAATGATAAAGAACCAACTATTTCAATTGAAATACTATCTACATCAATAGAAAATAAACAATTAACTATACCATTACATGGTGAAAGATCATTATTAACTAGCCATTTTTCAATATCGTCGTCGTCATCATCACCATCAACAAATTCACAAAAAATGTGTGTACAATTACAAATAACAATAAGTTTATTAGTTATATCAATATGTTTTATTTTTTGTACATTACCAAATTGTATATCAACAATTATGATTCAAACATATACAAATGATGAACATGTGAGAAAATTCTGGCAGGCTATGAATTATTTTTCTATTATTCCATTGTTAACAACACATTCTGTTAATTTAGTTTTTTATTATTTGTCATCTAATATGTTTCGAGAACGTTGTAAAGAATATTATTTCAAGAAAAAAACATAAAGTTCATTTGAGGAAGATTTTTTATTGTATAAATGTTGTCAACTTTTCTTATTTCTTATTGTGATTGTACCATCATCAATTGTCATTTTCTCGTGTATTTCTTTTTTTTATAATTAAATGAGTAGACAGACGTGCAGCTTTCAAATGAAATGAGATCTTTCTTACAATCATAAAAAAAAAACAAATTTGTTACTTCCCACGTCTTGTCTTTCTTCATCGTTCAATAGAATCAATTAGCTTCATTTTATTTACTTCGGAGATCAATTTATACGCATGAACTTTGATTTTTCCTTTGGAAGAAACTGATGAGAAGCCTCCATGCTCAACTTCTCTTCCTCTTGCATTTATTTATTTTATATGAGTATATTCATGCAATAAACAAGAGCAGCTGAATGTTATGCTAATGATGAATATATCATCATCTCAGTTGTCCTAGTTATTTTTATTGAAACAATAGAAAATAATGATATTCTTATTCTTTTTTTTCATTTGTAAGAATACATTCAAAGAACGTAATCACTATCCATAGAGTATATAATTATTTACAGAGAAACTTATTCATGCATTTAAAATATCGATGACATAAAATACTAAAAAAAGACCAATGACAAACTATAGTGTATGTTTCTTGGATTGATGTCAGTTTTTTGTGTATTATAAGTTTTAACATTAGAAGTAACAAAAGATTGTTTATAATTTATTTATCATATAAAATAAAAATTTTTCATGCTTTTTTTCTTGTAGCCCATTTGTATTACATACAAAAAAATCTATTCAAAGAAAAAAGAATGTCTATTATTCTAAGAATGATCAATTTTAGAAACTGAAAAATATAATTGTTAAACACAGTAAAACAGCAAATACAAATACACTACTACTAATAAGAATAAGTTGTTTAGATGTAAATTGAATCGTTCGTCGATTATGTATAGGTACTGGTTCGAGTGTTAAATAATGATTATGATCTCTCATTGTCGAAGTTTGCATCTGTTTATTATTAATTTGAGACGAAAGATTTTCGTCTCCAGCTCCATTTCTTTTAATTTGATCAATTGTTCTATTCATATTAATGTCAATAATGGGTCGAGATTCATGTACTGTCGTATGAGTCAAATGATGAACATAATCATCGCTTGTAACAAGAGCACTTTCAATACGAATAGGTCTATTTTCTCTATGAGAATGGCTTTCATTTATAGAAGAATAAAGATCACTAGTTGTTATATCTATTGAACTTCGAATTGAACGATGTAAAAATGAATGTTCTTTATTTAAATCTTCATCAATATCATTAGCATTTCGATTGAAATTTTTTTCATTCAAACAAATAATTGATTTTGTTGAATGGAATTTTTCTTCACTATCATGTGTTTGAGTTGATAATGTATCAAATTCAAAGGTTGATTTTGATGATAAAGAATTTTTTGTATGAAACATAAGAATTAAATAAAATTGCTGAATGGTATTAATAATAATATTTATAATAATATTTATAATAATGAACAGTATATTTCTATTTTTAGAATCAATAAGAATTCTATTAATTATTATATAGAATGATAAAATAATAATTAAGATTTGATGATATTTTGCTAGAGATTGAAGTGAAAGCGACAATGAAAATAGTAACATAGACGCGCATCGACGAAATGAAGAAGCATATATTTACCCGCTTAATACTTAACACTAATCATCAGATTTAAAAAAACGAAATAAAAATTCTATTAGCAGTGCACCGTCGTTCTTTAACACCTATTGCTCAAAGACGTGTTAAATTCGTTTTATTTTTACTGAATTTCTACAATCTGTTGACTACTATATAAAGATGTTAGGACGAGAGAATTTTCATGCGTTACATAAAACTACACTTATTTATGAAATATGAATAATAAATAAAAACATTTCTCTATAAATGAAGTTTCTTTTAGCTATAACTCAGGATTTGTATAAATTTATTGAAGTATCAAATAAATAACCATAGTTAAAAAAAAACAGAATTGGTTTTATATTTCTATTTAAAACATATTTTCATTTAAAAACACTTTCAATGATAAATCTGAATTCGTTAAATCTAGATCATATACACTTGTCATTGAACTACGGATGCGAAAATAATTCTTTCCTTTATGCGCTTGAATACATAATGCTGTATCGGACACTGGAGTCATGTAAATGAGCTGGTATTAATTTATATGGAGATTTCATATTAAAAAAAGATGACTTTTTATCATAATAGATTCTCTTGAGTAGTATATATTGAAATTGCAATTAATAATATTGAAATATGGAAATGTTCTTAGAATAAGAAATTTAATATTTTGCTCATAGAATATTTATTTTTACTATACTATGCATCGAATTAAAAATGCTCCAGAAATACTAATTGTTAAATGATATTTCATTTGCAACAGTTTAACCAAATGTTTTTTTTTTATTTTGGTTTGAATATACTATATATTCTATTTAATATTTGTTCAACAATTCTCGTACACTTCTATTTTGCTTTATTCGAAGTGTTTTTGTTCTCTTGCTAGAAAGCAGTCTAAACATTTGTATTAATTGCAATAAAGTTCTTAGGAATTAATAAATTTTGTGTAGGTTTTTGGATTTTATACATTCAAATTTATCGTGATAATTTATGGTAGAATATTATCAAATGATAGACTCAGTTAAATTTTCTCTTCTTCAATAACGATATGTTTAGCTAAGATTCTAGACAAAAATGTATACTTATCAGGTATAGTTTATGTTAGAATGCAATTTTATTCTTAAAGTTGAAAGATGTTCAGAGCTTTCTGATCATTGATGTTTTGTAAATTATTATTTTCGAATCGTCAATGCGAACTATGCCAATGTTAATAATTCATCATCACACTAAAAGGTTTATTGGCTTTCTATATATTAGAATATTCTTTAATTAACAATGTATATTTTAAATTGCGCTCAGCAATCAATGTTTTACAACATACATTAACGTAATGGTGAATTTTGCTACAATAAATAATGCAAATCAGTAAATGAATAGCTCTGAGAGAGATAGAAAAAATGACGTGCTTGTGCGTTACAATCATAGAAAGCCTCATATGATTTTGTTTAAATACTACTGGATTAAAAGAAAAACAATTTTTGTAACTGAAATTATTCAATTCACAAATTGAAAGAAAAAAGAAAAAAAAAGCGTTTTTTCAACTAAAATCAACTATTTTAAAGTGAAAGATCTACCGTAGATAAAACATTAAGTCTCAAAACCAATATATTTTGTGCACAGATCTTATTATCTGTTTCAAGTAATAAAATAATCCAGTGATACAATTAATTAGTAGTCCTTCGATTTCTTGGCTACTCGGTCCGTAACATTCGAAAAGAAACAGTGTTGTGCCAAGTCGTGTAACTAATCCAGTTATAACAGCATTTTAGAATTTCTTGTTAAGCAAAGACCTACAATAGAAGAAGAAATAATACAACTTAGAAAGAACAAGATAATATGAACAATATCAAGAAGTAGTTATTATTCACGATAGTTATTTAAATGGTTCAAAAAGAAAGATAGACAAAGTTGGCTTGAATTCTTGTTAAATTTAAATTTGTAGATATTGATCAACATTGTAGTTTTTGGAAATGCACATTGCTTTATGATGCAAAGAAATAAATATGTATTACAATATTTGAGACGACATTGAAAGTTTATAACACTTTTAGTCATTGATTCACCAAGCAATTGATTTTTTTAATAGATTAGTCAATAATTCGTATCCAAAATTCTAGCTACAAAGTCGAATTCGTATAAAGAAAATTATTGATTTATCTTTTGATTCGAATAAAAAAGTCATAATACTATGAGATTTAGTCATGCTACATTTTTTCAATATCGAACGGTTGTCGGAGAGAATATGAATAGTATGTTATTACGCAAATTATAAATCATAATTAGATTGATGATGCTACAAACAATAGCATGAATGAAAACGAATTCGGGTGTGAGTGTAGGTTTGCCTCTGTCTGTGGATGTTGATGAAGGAAAAAAACACATTGTCATGCACAATATCACAAGTGTAAGAATTATAAACTCGAAGTGTAGGTATGAGTGAATATGTTTGTCAGCGCAATGTCTCATTTAAATTTTTTTTTTGAGTAGTTGTTACTTATAAATTGATAGCTTCCATCGAGCTCAATCAAACACAACCAGCTATGCTTGTTAAAAATACCTATTGATCTTAACTGTAAACACACTCTATACGATACGGCACTAATACGGTCTTAAATCACGGACCAGGTTTACGATAAAATATGACAATATCCATCCACCACGCAAACCAATCAATTTTTATTACAGGATATCATTTCATACCGTAGCACGTTATATACAGTCGTTTGAGTAAGACAGACTGACAGGATAGTTCTTGACGCTGTTCACGTCTAGACACATTGTACACTTTGGTGTCGTTTTATTTTATTAACAAATTTTGGAAAAGCTCATACATGTAAAATTCGAATAGCTGCTACAACTATTCGAATATTGAACTATTCCAATACACCATATAGCATCACCTAGAATGTTATCAGCGTCACCTAGGATGCTGCTAGGTTCATCTAGAATGCTACCAGTATCACCTGAGATGCTGGTAGCATAACCGAATATAGTGCTGTGATTACCTGGGCTCCGCATATCACATTCTGTGGTGCTACAAGCACTCACAAACATGGGTGTCCAACAAGGACTGACACCGACACTTATACTCGCACATCACATCGCAATCATGTTGGTGTCATGAAAAGAGGGACACTCAGAATATACCATTATTTGAATAGTAGCATATTTGAATAGTTGAATAGTTGTAACGGATTAACGACTTCTTTACTACTGGCGTTTTAAATGAAAACTACTCGTAGAATTAATCTGGTACATATGATAAAGTTTGGTGGCAAGACAATTGACCAGTAATTTTGAGAACAAAAAGTTGATCTAATGCTCTTGATTTTTAATGTATTTATCGAATTTTATAAATTTTATGAACAGCAAGCTAAACTTCTTCAAAGCATACCATATTTATCGGTTCGATAAAGAATAATCACACAATAAATAAAAACTCGAAAATCTGACATAAATTAACAAAAATGAAATACATAACAGCAAAAAAAAAGACAATACTATAAACACAAAAATGAAAATGCTTAATCTTAGTCAGTATGTAAACGTTTCCTTGATGATTCATCTTCATCTGAAGCTGAAAAGAATTCCGATGATCCACCAGAATCTCTGATGGTAACAATAGTAGTTACAGTGTTATCATTCATCTCATTTTCATCGGTTTGAGTTGATTGATCATTAAATGACTTTGGTTCTGGTAAAACAAATTGAAAATCAAGTTCATTATATAAGGTTTCGTCGTTACTAAACGATAATAACCATGCACGCAATTCATCAATCTAAACGACAATTTTTATTGATTAAATCATTCAAGATTAAATTATTTAAATTAAATATTCACTCTATGATGATCATCATTGCTAAATGAATATGAAAAACTGCTTTGCGCAATTGGTTCATGACTTGTATCATCTTTACCATCAAATATGAGCCTGAGAAAAAAAACTTAGATCCTAGTTAATGTATAATGCAAATTAAAAATACACATACCAGCTATAATAATTAGAAGATTTCAATTGTATACAACCACTTTCAGGTTTATAAGTAGTTATCTAATGGATGAAAAAAAAATGATGAATATTCTTTGTTCAGAATTACTCACTTTCATTCGATGTAATCGAATTAATTGTCCAACTTCAATCTGAACAGGAAGTTCAATCATACCAGCATATGATTCACGATACAGAAGACAACTGGCTCCTTTTGGACCTGAAGCAAAAGAATTATGAATTACCTAAAAGACTATCATTCTTTTATATTTATATCTTTTATTTACCTTTACCATATGAGGTCGGATCACATATACCTAATAGCATACAATTAACACTGACTTCACGACGAAATTTGATTACACCATATAGACACCATTTGGCACCAGTTGGTTGAATTAAATTATATAATTCATTTATTGTTTTATATTCATACTAATAACAATCGTAACATAAGACTTGAAATTTTCTTCTAACACATACTTTCTTAGGCGTTCCAGTCATGGTTACAGCTATTGATTATCTTGATGGCATTTATCTAGAAAACAAAAAGCAACAGCAAACAAAAAAGAAAACCATCAATCGACTAATGATTTGAAGTTTGTTGCTTATTAATTCTTGCCAAACATAATAACAAGAGATACAATGAAAAGAAACAGAAAGAAGAAAAAAAAAAGAAAACAACAAGAGAAGAAGACAAAAGGTCGAATCAACTGATTAACACACACACTGTACAAAATAAATTTCAATCTCATTCTTTCTATCGAATAGAGAAAGAAAAAAAACAACAACAAAGGATTGAGCAAAATATCGAATGTACAATATGCATGTATAAACGACAGAACAAAAAAAAGAAAACCATATATACATAATATCTTTGACATAGTTATTCATAAAACAAAACACAAACGCTCACACACATGCACCACCGGTTCTAAATCGTACTGTTCAATAGATGATTCATCATATATTTCTTATATTATGATTTGTCTTTGTGTTTTCGTTGATTATCATCTTGTTTAAGTATACGTATTTGTGTTCTATAGGCTTGTGAAAGTCCTTTTTGCCAAAAACGTATTAATGCTAGATCACTTGTATTTTCAACATTTAGTATTGTCATTTGTCGACGATCATTAAGTGATACTGTGGTTGCTGTTTGACAACGACCAAGTTGAAAATAAAGTTTTGCTTTACTTAAAAATAAAACAAAATAAACTATGAATTCAATCCATTTTATCAAATATTTAAAATTTGTTACTTTAAATATTTCATTTTATGATGTGTAATCATAGATTCAAATGCTTCGTCATCTAAAGTATTATCTGTTGATAAATTAATAATTGTTTTAACATAAGCTGGTACTAAAAAAAAATTTTAATTTAAATAAACGATACCGTCGGGCTTGGTGATTAATCTTGAATCAACATCCCTTAAATATGATCTTGTAGAACAATTTACATCGCATTGAATGATATATGAGAAATCAAGTTTGTTTCAAATTATTATATACTGAAAATTCATATATTGGTTTAAGTCCTTGAGGAATTTATATGGTACTCATAGACTTAGTGCTCTCTCTCTCACATGTTCTAAAGTAAGGTTATGCACATTTTATTTTTAAACTTAATTCGATAAAGTATAGATGCTGTTGAACTTTCTGTAATTAATAGGTTTCATTGTTACTCTTTTCATAGTTCAAAATGTCCATTTGCATTTGGTCTCAACTATTTTGTAGACAATGTGGCATTCTCGCGGACTTATTTGTATGTCACAGAACAGCGAAGTATCGAGATGAAACTTTCTCAAAAGTTGTACACTATAGAGTTCTATGTGTTTCACAGATGATATCTTTCAGAATATCAGAGACTCTTTGTCAACTTATCAGAGTATCCTTTAGAAATAGTCTATTTTCCTATGTGAAATAGCTGATATATTGATGATTTTTTAACATACTTAACGGTTCTATTAAAAGTTTTTAAGTACTAATAATCAATACAGTATCACTGATGAACTGTTATAAATAGCTTCTTTATAAACTGAAAGAAATATTTTAACCTTTGCACTCCTGCAGAAGAGTGCAGAGATAAAGACAAATTTATTTTTAAAATGAACATAGGCTATTTATAGATCCTTCCAGAATTTCATACATAAATCATACCTGGATGTTTGGAATAAAACTTTGAAAAAGAATTTATAAAAATAACAGATCTCATTCCTAAAATCCTATATCCGTACCCTCTCAAGGATCTAGAAGGCAAAAAGTATTTTCGTGTATAAAGGAGCTAATTATAACTGTTCATCAGAGATAGTGCGTTGATTATTATGTACAACTTTTGAGAAAGTTTCATCTCGATACTTCGCTGTTCTGTGACATACAAATAAGTCCGCGAGAATGCCACATTGTCTACAAAATAGTTGAGACCAAATGCAAATGGACATTTTGAACTATGAAAAGAGTAACAATGAAACCTATTAATTACAGAAAGTTCAACAGCATCTATACTTTATCGAATTAAGTTTAAAAATAAAATGTGCATAACCTTACTTTAGAACATGTGAGAGAGAGAGCACTAAGTCTATGAGTACCATATAAATTCCTCAAGGACTTAAACCAATATATGAATTCTCAGTATATAATAATTTGAAGCAAACTTGATTTCTCATATATCATTCAATGCGATGTAAATTGTTCTACAAGACCATATATATGGAATGTTGATTGAAAATGGGTCATCAAATTCGATGGGTTGTTTTCAAATAAAGAAAGAAGAAATGAGAAAATACTAACCAGGAACTTCTGATCTTGTTGGTGGTAATGTTTCTAATTTAACAACGCGAAGATTATCATCAATATCGTCAAGGATTATTTTAATAATAATTGAATTGCTATCATTAAAATCTTCTGTTATCGATGATAATATATCATTTGTTAAAACTAAATCTGTATCAAATAAAACTAAATTTGCTGTACATGGTGCTTTTTGATTTGTAACTTCAATTAAATGAAAACAACCATCAGGCAAAAATAACTATGAGAACAAAAACAGTAAATCAATTTAAAAAAAGTAAAATAAAATTTTTGTTTTTATACTCGAAAAACACTTGCTAAAGCACGAATTATATCTTTATTATCAATTAGATTTGTATATTTAATAATTAAACGATTTCCAATAACCCAATTATATAAAATATATTGTAAATATTTAGTATTATTTAATTTTTTAATAAATAAATCAAATGCTTTAAAAGCTTCATGACTATTCGATGAAAATTGATACTGTAATGAATCAAAATCATCATCTTCATAGAAAATATTTACACTTTGTTGATAGCCATCAGCAGTTGAATAGAGTGATGTTGCTAAATAACTTTGATTATCAGAATCATTTGTTAATGTTGATGATATTATTAATGAATTTTGATTTCCATTTGTTATAGACCTTGAAATAATGGTTGTTCGTCGACGTTTTGCCATTGTATTTGTTGAATCTTCGTCATCAAACACATCTAATAAAAAGACATTTGATGAAAATGAATGAACCTTCTTTTCTTTACTTTACCTTTTCGTTCTTGTTTTGTTGTTTGTTCTTCTGTTGGTAGAGCATCAAAAAGTGTTTCTTTTATTGCTGAATTAGCGATACGAAGTAACCAAACAAATAATGCATGTATACGAAATGTTACGTTTGAATCTTGTACAACATCACTAAGCATTCGTTGTGATGGTACAGTTGGTGGTGGACGAAAGATATATGTAGTTATTGCTGATGTTCCATTTAAATTTGTATTTACTCTAAGACGTCCTTCTTGTTCATAAGTTTCATTAGCATCATATTGTAACCAGTGAGCAGCTTGCCGCAAACAACTACTAACAAGTTTCATTAATGAAAGAAGATGATATTTATCATTGCATAAATAACATAAAGAATAAAGACGTTGACTACCACGAGCATGAAAATCTTTACATGAAAATGCTAATGATAGACAATAACCATTTTCATCATCACCAAATAATATTGGAGCATCAACTTCAACAGATTTCTATAACAAACAATGTTTTAGATAGAATGTTTAATAGATTCTTGAATTTCATAAGAGAAAAATTATCCAAAGCAAATGAAACAGTTTTGATTTAAAAAAAAAATTGAAAAGAGGAAAGTTAGGAATGTCAAATCTACATAAAATTTAGAGGACGATTAGATTGTATGGCTTGTCATTTGATAACATATAAAGAGTTTGTCAGTGCAACTTTTTTGAAGATAAAATGTGGAACTCATATATGTTCTTTAGCTTCATTATATTAATACTAGATACGCAAAGTGAAAAATCTCTAACAAACTATAGTTGTTTTTCAAGGATAACCGATTGTCAGCGAAATGATCAATCTTCTTTTTTTATTGCTTCAGTTCAAATAGAAATTTTTTCGTTTTCATATTCCTTTTTTTTCTTTATCTAATATTATTATTGTTATTGTATCTACAGTACGTCATAACACATTATTATGTATATCGATAAGCTTAGAAAGACTGATATCGATAATCATCCATCATTATTGACATCTATTATATATTTTCTTTATCTGCACAAATATCAGTCTAAGTCTTGTTGCCAATACTGTTCAGCACTTTTTTCTGTTACTAACAAACTCTAGGAAAGGAGTTTGCTGTTGTTGATCCTCGTCATATTGTAAGAGGCTAAAAGAAAAGAATATTTAATTGATTCAACCTCTGACTGTGTTTTTCTCATAACAGTTTGAATTGAAATTATAAAATATTTTTATATAACGTATTTAATATTCTCTAAATCAATACTTTTTCGTGATCTTTATTTCAATATTAAAACTTATGTTTTCCCCTTCTAGATATCAAAATTTATCTAAAAGAATCTTACGATTTAAAATAAATAATTTTAGTTCGTAAATAAGAAAACAAAATAAACTCTTGTTAGAAAAACAATTAATTTAATAACATACTTCAACATTTAAACTTCGTACGCATGCATTTCGTATATCCTTAAATAATTCTTGATTAGGTGTTGATGGTGATGAAATATATAACATATGATTTAGAGAATCAATAGATGAAACAAGAACATTATCAGATGATAATGTACATGACTAAATGAAAATTTTATTATTAATTTTAGAAAAAAGAAAAATTACTCAAATTTTTTTACTTTACCTTGCATTCAACTTTTCCTTGTGAATTTTCTGATTTAATATACTGTGAGTAAAACGTTTTTAAATCTTCATCATCATCATCATTTACATCTTGAACATATATTCTAGCTTCTGTACACAGTAATATTTGTGGACCATGTATGTCACAAAAATGTTGTAATGCACAAGACGCATTCATAAAAATATTAAACAATAAATATTGACATGTACAGAATGAAGTATAACAATAATGAAAAAAAGAATTATCTACAAAAAAAAATTGACAAACAAACAAACATCTATTATTAAAAACAAAATCTTCTAAATTTGAGATTCATCATTGTTTATAGATTTTTAATTTGAAAAAAAAAAAACAATGATAACGAAGAACAAAGCAAATTATTAAAATTACCGAACAAATAATTTAAAACCATGATAAGTATCAATAACGCGTGGTGCTAATAAATGGAATCGCCATCGTTTTATACAATTAAACATATATAAAAATGGATAAATAAACAATGATGGAATGTATGTTAAAAGATGATAAATAAAATGAAGTCGTTTTAAAAATAAATGTTCACTTAAATAAACATCAACATCGGCATTTGATGGTTGACGAAAATTAAATTCAGGATAATAATATGAAAATGAACATTTTGGTTCAAGATGATTTGCACGCCATGATGCATTCGAATCATGACTTGTTTTTGATGTTTCATCAGCCATATTTAATTTAAGCCATATTTCTGTAAATACACCTAAATGTACTTGACCTAATTCAATTAATTTTGGTATCTTCTTTTGTCGATTAAATGTTTGTAAAATAATAAAAACACTTGGTTTACATGAAGTATTAAATGTTTGACAACGTATTTGTTTTAACCATTTATGTGAATTAAATGTATCAAACACGAGAACAAGTCTTGATGTTAGTGATGATTCATTATCACACCACCATTGAAAAAGAAGATTCAATGTTATTTTTTGATTATCTATTCAGAAAAAAAAACATAAGTTTTAATATTTTTTTTGTAAAAAAGGCCAAATGACTCTCTTTACCAGATAAAATTATATCACCATTATCACATGTTGGACCGGAAAAGTAAAAAAAATATGTATCATAATGTCGACCATCATTGGTACGACGTGCAAAAAATGCTTTTAGTTTTGTATCAATAAAATTCATAGTTATACCGGAGGATGAATAATCACAACCAAATATATCAATTAAATTATTAACCATAAAACGTTCAAGACCATTGAGTATATTTGTACAACGTTGACTACTATCATAAGCATCTTGTTGAGAAAGAATTTGTACATTTCTACTAGTAATATTTTGATAGAAAACAAAAGATAATTTTTCAAACAAAAAATTATGTTTACCTGCTGGAAAATAAACCAGTATCACGAGTTCTAAGAAAACAACCAGAAATTTTATTGAATATGTATCCAACTTGACTGTTTTTATGACAATATTTAAAATCAAACTCTTTCAGTATAATACATATGAGATTAAAATGTGTTAAATAGATAGTGGAGCTGATTAAAAGAAGCTTGAAACAAGAAAAGAAGTGATTTCTGACAGAAAAGAAACTATACCTTAGAGCGACTGTAACAATTGATGCGTTCGATTCCCAATGACTCGGTCTATAATTTAATAGATCTCTCAGTTCAGTTCTTTTAAAAGTCCAAAATAATTAACAATCAAATAAATTGAAGTTTTCAATTCTTTGATTTATTATACACTGCTTTTATTTATATTATGTCTATATGTAGGAAATCTTATTCGAAGAAAAAATTCAACCTACTTCAATTATTGAGACAATTATGAAATTAAGTATTTGTTTTAATGTCTTCGTTGGATGAATGAGTTTAGGAGACCTTGTTTTTATTATATAGATTGCATAAAAAAAAACAGATAAACTCTGAATATTAATAATTACTGAACTATGCATGATTACATGTGATAAATGTTTACTTGACAAATATATGAATATATTCATACCAAATAAAAAAGAAGACATATCAGTTTAAAATCTCTTAACTTTTTCTTTCTGAAACTAAAATTTCTTATATACTAGAAGAACAGTATAAAATATGTAAGAGAAGCTCTCTTGTCAATATATTTCCTTTATGGTTGAAAACGATCTAGTGAAGTTCTCTTTGACAAGAAATGTTTATTTATGAAAATAGCTGAATAAAATACAAAGTTGGCCATGTTTTCTGAAGCGGAAACAATTAAAATTTAAATGTTTCTATCATTTGAATTCTAATGAATGCATTTCTGATACTTATTTCATCATATATCACTTTAAATCATTTTCTCAATTTCGATAGAAATCTGAAGTTTACTTGAGACACAAATCTCTTTCTGACTTCTATGCTATGTGTATATATATATATATCGTATTATAGTCTATTTATCAAAATTTCGAACATGAAATTTTTAATAATCATTTTTTAATTATAAAAGAAGAAAAAAAAATACTTACTCAAATGCTGGTGCCACTAATGCATAACCAATACATGATCCACCAACAATTGATGTAAGCTGTTTCACAAGTGCCAAAATCAAACATTCAAAATGCATTGTTAAAAGTAATAATACAAGAGAATAACTTGTACACGTATCATAATGTAATATACCAATGAAACATGTTAACAATGTTGAACATACAAGAATTGGCCAAGCAATAAGACCAAAATATCGAATACCTTTATCAAAAAAGTAAAATAAATCTCAAATTTTATTTAAGATCTTTTCTCTTAAGAAAAAAAGTCAATAGTGATCAGAAAAATTGAAATCTAGATAAATACATCGAAAGATAAATAGAGATCTGATCTTTCGTAAACAACAAGATTTTTTATATGATATCTAGTTTTTTTGATCGTTACCTCTGAATTCTCTGTGAATCTTCATCTCTATATTATGTTTAACTTTCTTTTTTTCAATTAAAAATTGTTACTATTATATAAAAGAGTACTTTTATAATTAGAGCGCCATTTTTCGAGATCATGATGTTTTCATTCTTCTTCCTTGCTTAAAAGGAAAGCATTTAAAAACAAGGATTCTTTTACGAATGACGTCCTGATATGCTCTTTCAAACAAAAAAAATTAGATTAGATAGAATGAAGGCCTACAGAGAATTTTGAATTCCCAGATGAGCTATTTTTCACACTTTTTTGTTAAATATTCCTGAAAAATGTCAATGATATAAGGATGAAAATTTTATCATAACTTGTACACAACTGTTCGAACATGTTTTGAGAGTTTCATGCAATTTGAATGTACCTGGTCCAAGATCGATTTTTAGGAATGAGATTGCTTTAAATAAAAATTTCAAATTTACCTCTTGATGCCATTAATTTAGTAAATGAAACTTTATGATATTCATCATTATTATTTGCTTGAATCATAGTTAGATAACAATCAATTAATTTATTTGATAACATCCAAAGTAAACTACATGTTAACAAACGAAATAGAAACCATATTCCTACACTTAATATAAATACTGGTACAATAATAAACCATTCATCATGTAAACGTACTGTTTGTCCAATAATATAAATACAATGAAATGGTAATATACAATAAACAACTATCATAAAACGTTGAAATAATGTTCTATATGAACTTGATAAATATAATAATACAATCCAACGTTCAAGTGATGTTAAAGAAATAAAATAAAGTTCAATTATTGGTCTTCCTATTAAACGTACAAGAAAACAAAAACATGCTATATAAGAATATGGTGTATAATAACTATAAAAATAACTTAAAGTAAATAAAATAAGTATAAATCCATGAAACGCACGTAAACGTAATGTTATTATTAAGAGAAATAATGATAATATTAAATAATAAAGTGCTATCGATTGTGATATTATATATAAACCACAAGTAAAACCAACTAATTCAGCTAATTCATTATAATGTATAAAATAAAATTTTGTATTATTTAATAAACGTATTAAATTTGATAGAAATGAAAATATTATTGATAGAATTATTAAAAAATTAAATAAAACAAAATTTGTTGTTGATGATATTGTATTTGTTATTAATGTAAATGTTGATAATGATAAACATAATGATAAAAGAAATGATGTTAAAAATATAAATATATTTGAAAATAAATTTGGTAATAGACGTGTTAAAAAGAAAAGTATTATATAGAATATTAATATTATTAATAATACCCAGCGTGATATCAAATGTATATCAGAACGATATTTGACAATAAATAAATCATGTAAACAAGCAAAAAATATGAGACAATTTGATATACATGAAAGGAGTCGATCAAGATTTTTTAACATCTAAAAAAAGTATAAAATTTACTTATTTTTATAATATAAATGATATACATAAATATATTATATGTATAAATATATATGTCACAGTCGTATTGTTTTTAATCATTTGAATGAAAGAAAACATGTTTGCGATTGTATTTCTTCCTTTTTTTAATATAAGACTCAAATGTTAATAAATGTAAACACAAATGTGTCATTATTGAAATTTTTCTATATGCTATTAATTCACCATAACGTTTCATTAAGTATAACCATAATAAATTAGCATATTTTTTTTTTGAGTTTTACATATATTTATATAATGAATCTGTATGACCATTCTATGGATCACAGGTTGAGAAAAGTAGAACTATTAACAATAATTCAATAGATGTTGAATGATTTATTTGATCTTTAAATTTATGTAATAAAGTATTAGATTCTTCAACTAATAATTTTACAAATATTGTTTCGTGTAATAAATTAATCGCAGACCATAATGGTAATTGCTTATTTATAGTTTCAATACAACTAATTCGAATTATAAATATCATATTATGTTTACTTAATACTATTTGTTGATGATTTGTAAATTGTTTAAATTCAGATAAATTTAAAAAAAAATTGATTAATGATGTTTCATGTTCTTTATAATATTCAAAATGATGTTGTATTTAATTGTTGATTTAAGTAATTGTTGCCAAAATAATTCATATATATATATATTTTTCAAATGATATTAATGGTAACCGACAACATACATCATATGCATAATAAATTCTCGTTATATTATTAAAATTAATAGTTTTTAATGGAAAATTTTTTTTTCATGTCACATGTATCAATTGGATGAATTATATTTAATGAAATTTGATGATTTTGAAAAATTTTTTCACGTTTTGTAATTCTTCGGTTAATATTAATTCGTTCTTTCATCCTAACTTGAAAATATTTTTTTAAACGACATTATGAACAATCTCAAAGTATTTTCATATTAATAATACAATCTTCTCATCAATATCGACATTGTAATAGTTGTAAACCAAATAATGCATCACGACGAGAAAATGCTTTACGACACATACATATTATCACAGCAAAATAAAAACCAGTTGCTTATGCTTCATAAACCGTACACTTCAAATCTTTATTATAAACACATGATTTTTCTATTAACATTTCATAAATCCGTTACTTCTGATGACTTTGAACGTTTTTTATTAATACAAAATCCATGTGATTTTTGTTTGAGATCAAGTTCTATTTTGTTAAGTAAAGTTTTATGTTTTACATTAGTGTTCGATATGCACGATACAATCGTTTAATATAATGACATTGAATATAGCGATCATATTTGTTAATCTCAGCATACAATGAAAAATTTGTTTTCGCATAGTGACATCTTTTTTTTTATTTACTCAATGAAAAGTTGAGTTTTAATATGAAAAAATTTATTTTTTATTAAATTTATTGATTTTTGTTAAGAAATTGTACGTTAAAATTTTAATTTCTATTTCATTGATTTGTATTGGTGTATTTAATTCGTGTACGTGGTGGTAGAAAGTAGTCAGAATAAAACGATAACATAGCTGTTTTATTCATTTTTTTTTTCAAAGATCGATAATGATGTTTATCAAGACGCAATTGATTTTACTTGCATTAATATCTGTTGTATTCAGTCAAACAGATGATGAAGAATCATTTTTATTTGTTACAAAACAAACAGTTAATCGATTTATTGTACAAGATAAAGAATTAACTATTAAATATGGATTATACAATTCTGGTCCAACGTAAGCAGGATATCTTTCGAGTTTGTTGTTTCTCTTATTATTTTACTTATTTTAGAACAATTTTTAATGTTAATCTAAATGATGTTCACAGTTATCCATCTGAAAAATACGAATTACTTGTTGGTACACTTACTCCTAAATGGGAACGAATTAATGCGTAAGTTTTCGATTTAAATCTATTGTGTCATAGAATATATTTTTATTTAGAGGAATTAATTTAACACATGTTGTTGTTCTTAAACCAAAACAAAGTGGTATCAGCAATAGTTCACATGCTGTTGTCACATATCAGAAGAGCGAAAAAAATACTGATACTCAAGTAAGATAATAGATATGTTTCAAACCTAACTAATCCAATGTTGATCATCCTTTATTTTCTTTTACCCAAGCAAACAAATAATGATACTCCTTTAGATGAATGACACCCGAACTCTTTGATTTACTCTGTCAGTCAGATCACTTACTGTGTAAGTTGTCGTCAAATTGAAGAAGGATCTAAATAACAAAGTGTAGCTTGACGAACTGGAAGGAAATCTATTATCCGGGAGATTCAATCCGACCTATAGATTCGATCGAAAACGATCGGATCCGCCTCGGATTTCATCGGAATCCGACATCTTTCACAAAAGACCGATCGGATCCGACAGGGTTTTTGTCGGATTCCCATCAGCCGGAATTCGACGGAACGTGATAAAATCCGACCTGATCCGGCCCGGATTTCATCGTGTTCCGTCGAATTCCGATGAAATCCGACAAATATAGGACCGGATCCGACCGAAATTATTCCGAACTGGCGAGATCCGACTGGGGTCGTTTGACCGGGGTAAATCCATACATTGAAAGTATACGCCCTAAATTACAAGAATTCAATAGAATTTTATTAATAACTAATTTTGTAGTGTTTCATGACAAATGATGCATTATATATTGAAGTTTATTATATATGTCTTTGATATAGAATTACATGTCAAATTGTATTAACAATTGATTTTAATCTTGCATTATATTTCATGTATATTTTTATTTTTATAGAGAACTTATTCATCTGAAATTGGTGATGTTTATATAATGACAACTCGTGAATATGATAGACGATTTTCATCACATATTGTGAATATCTTATTTTTTTTATTGCTAATAGAAATTAATAGTTCTTTTTTTATTTATTTAGATTGATTGGGTTCTTTTTACTGCTATGGCAAGTCCATGTATTATTTTTCCATTTTTTCTTTGGTTTAAAAGCAAAAGCAAATACGAATCATTATTAATGAAAGATAAATCAACAAAAAAAGCTCAATAGATAAATAAACATTTCAAACAAATCAAATATATTTGTTTATTCGACGTGCGATGTTCTTCTACTTATTCTTTTCATTTTTTAACTTGTCATGTCAACGGTGATTGCTTGTGTGTACTCTTGATAGTTTCGTCTTCATGGTTATTGTTATTTGTTGCCAACAAAGACACTTTCTTTTGTTGATTGTTTTTAGACTTGCCGTCGATCTTTTCTTTCTCCTCTTTATTGTTATTGATGCCAAAAAAAAAATATGGAAAAATGATTTTAAAACAAACATCATTGCGCTAAAATCTTGAATGTGTAAAACCTTTTTAGAAAATTATGGATAGAAAAAAATCTCTGTTTCTTTGACAACAATTTTTATTTGAAAAATATCTCAATATTGTTTTTATTGATATGGGTTACATAAGATTTTGAGTGACCATTTGTCGAACAATGGTGGAAAAACAACAGAAATATATCTTGTAGTGAACTCTATAAACTATAAATTAATAAGAAAATTATTTTGTTTTATGTTACTCGATATTCGAAAAAGGTGTGTTATGAAACCGATAAATTTCAAAAAGGCTCAAAAGTTGGATTTTTAAAAACAATTTTTTTTTCTATCAACAAACAAAATATACGATGAGAATGCAATTGGTGGTTCAGATAAAACTGGCCACTTTCATCTTCTGTTTTTCAAACATCTTAAAGTAACGTTAAAACTTGTCTTTAGGCTTATTCATTGTAGAATTTATTTGCCTACAAAACTAGCTAATTTATTTTTCAAATAGCATCACCTTATTCGCGCAAAGTTCACACGATTCAGTGCTGAGCAATCGTTCAACAACGATCTCATATCTTGTTGCAGATATGAACAGGTTTATATAACCCTACGGTTGTCAAGTTGATGACAAAAGTAAAATAGTTCACAGGAACGTATAAAGAAATTTGCTTTGTTTGCTTCTATGATCTTTTGAATGTTCTTACATCTATACTTCACAAGGAAAAGTCGTAGAAATAACACTTGTCGGTTTGTTTAGATTAGTGCCCGGTGTGACCAACTTTTTTGGTCATGGCCACGCTGAGCCTAGTCCGTAACCGTGAGTCACAGCTCTTCTTTCTGATTCCTGAACATAAAAAAAAGTTTTCAGAAAGACATATTTTTTTACATATTCCATTCTTTTTTTTAAATGGTGACAGGGGCTGAGAGTGGCCTGGTGAAGATCTTTCTATCTCTCCTCAGTGCTGAACCCGTGACTACTAGCGAGTGAGGGCGGTCATACCAGGCACCAGTTCAGTTCTATGATTGAAAATCCTGTTTTTCAAAGTCAGACCTGAGAGTTGAGACGCTCGTTCTCATTCTGTCGTATGTAGAATATGATTCTGAACAAACGAATATGATTTTTGTATTGAGCAATATAAACTTATATGATTCGTATTTGACAAAAAAAAGTAGAAAGATAACAGATGAGCAGAAAACAGATTTTTTCATGTTTTCACTTTACTTAATTCAAAAATTTTCTCAACAAGATTATTTCTAACATTTTAAAAGGCATTTCAACGGATACAGCTTAACGCAACATATTGTGATATAGTTAAAATTTTAGTGGAAGTGCTATTAAAATGTGTTGTTACTTCTTTCATTTCTTATTCTTCGCAGCTGAGCGATTTAGCGGCGCTTGAGGCATCCTTCACTCAAAAATCTAACTTCAAAGGAGTGTATAAGAAATTAATGAAACATTGCACAAACGTTTGACTTGTAGAAGTGCATTAATAAAAGAAACTCAGATCTCTACGCTTAATCGTTCACGAAATTTCCCAAGGCCGAATTGTACAGCTCGGCCTTAGTCTCATTTCAAAGAGAACTCGTTACTAGTTAGAATGAGGGAAACGAGTCTATTAATTTTTACTTTGTTTCATTTTCTCGATCATTGAAACTTCAAAAATCTGAAGTTTCTAGACACAGTTTCTTGAAAAATTCAGAATTTATCTAATCTTTAAGATTAATTAGAAAATTATTTTCCCTTACCTGAAAGGCTATGGATATATCTATCGATAAAAAAAATACAGTACTTTAAAATAAAGTACGTATATTAAGAAAGAATTTGTTCACAGTTCGATCGTTATTGAAAAGAAGCAATTTAAAGAAAAATGTAAAGGAAGTCTTGCTTTTTATATTGGTCTCCTATTATTACCTCAAATGAAGGTGAAATTTAAAAATATTACGTGTCACTCAAAGCGTTTGTCAATATACATTAGTTTGTCCTTGTGCGAAATCCATCACTATAGATGATGTTACATACCATTGCTTTTATATTTCTTATGCTAGTCACCAACACAATAAAGACAGAAGGATAATAAATTAATTGTTTCAAATTCACTTGTTTTCTTCCACTTTTTTTCAAGGCTGATACGGTGTAGATGAAGAGAAGATCCACTCCAATACCCTCATGTCATTGTAGATCTCAGAGGATGAATTCCTAAGATGCACAATATTTGGTTACATTTGAAAAATATTTCTTTATTTTGTGGCATCTAACTCCATAGACAACATTTACTAATTGCTCTAGAAATCACTATATGTACAAACAGTTCCAACAATCATGCGTAAAGTCTCGAATTTCATAGAAAACTAAAGCTACTTTTACGAACTCTTACCCTAGACAACTCAGACAAGATGTTCATATGTGTATCTCAAGAGTCATTTTTTTGACGAAAATAAATTTTCTGAGTGGGATCAGTAACTAGTTTTTTCAGTTTTGCACGAACAAGGGGATTTTATTTGAACAACAAACTCGTTACTGTTGTAGAGAAATAGATTCTACGTCGAATAAGCTCAAAGGCAAGTTTTTATATTACTTCAAAGTATGTCAAAGACGGAAAACAAAAGTGATCGGTTTTATCTGGGCCACTCGTTGTGGTGTGATAGATAACGATGATAATGTATATTACTGGTATCAATACCATTCGAAAGTTTTTCAAAAAACCTAGCTGAAAAAAAGATAGTAAAACAAAGAATGGTCACTAGGGAATTTTTCAGAAAGCCAAACCTTTACTTTTTTCACATCTATAACTGGTGCGTAATGTTTTCTCGCATCATACGAAAGGATAAAGCAAACCAATATCTACACAATGCCATGCGCTTAATCTCTCGACGACGTTTTCTGGCCGAACGGTATCAGATATACAAAAAATCTTGTAGAATTTTTGTCGAGCCATTTTCTACCAAATAGTCACTGAAATGACCAAACGAGAATGAGTCTGATGGATCTACGGATACTATTGATATATGAGAGATACTAATATTTTATGCAATGATTGTTTCATCATTGACTCTTCTGGAAATGCTATGGAGGGTTAAGTATTGATAATTATTGACATCTGAAGAGGATGCTTTGCGAAATATTTTATTGTTATAAACATGCAAACATACGTTGTAAATTGTCTGGTAAATATATACGAAGCAGTGCAAGGAAACTTTCAAAGTTTATATCGTCTTTTTCAAATTCTATGTGTAGTGAATAATAAATGATTTATAAGTTATCCTATCTGAAGTCATATGATCCTCAATTAGAAGATCATAAGTTACAAACCATACGCTTGTCAAAAATAAATTTCGAAAATAACGGAATCATTTCAAATTTTTAGTTTAACATGCTGAATAAAAAACATTAGTTTCTAAATGTATGAATGTGCAAAAATTATATGATTCAAATTTATTTAATTCAAATATTTCATTTATTTGTACAAATAAAATGAATGTATATCAAGCAAAATTGACAAGCAAAACATTTATGTACAAAAAAAGACTTGTGAATCTAATTTTCGATCAAAACATTGAAACGTAATAAATATTAGTTATGTTTCCGCTTCCTGTTTTTGACATCTAAAATACGCAATACAAAAAATCAAAAATGAAGAAAATCATGTAGTATTTATAAGAGTTTTTCATTTCCTTAACTAAAGTTTTGCCCGATAATAATGCAACACTACTTCAAACAAACTGATTCCTTATACTGACTATACATTTTTATACAAAATATATTTCATCACATTTACTTTGATGTAATAAAACGCTACAAAATATTTTGTTTCTTCCGCGTCAGTTGCTAATTCAAATGAAATTTCGAATCAAATCCAGAAAAAAAAACAATCTAATAATAGGAAAAAATTTGTTTATTATTATTATAATGACAGAGGTGAACTCGAGTTGACAACATTGGTTTACTAAGAAAGAAAACAAATTTGTGCATAGACGAAACATATTTCTTTATATTCAAAGTGATCTTGGATAAAAAAAATCCGAGATATTATTAATCCACTTATTTTGTTGAATATGTATAAAGATCCTAAACTTCATCTACATTTAATGCAACTTTCGATGACAGTCTACTGTTCAATTGTGTACTAATAATGGTTTCACTACTAGCTCGTTTTGAGGAATTACTTAAGGGATATGCATATGTTTGTGTTATAGAAGTTGATGGACGTCGATTTTGATTATTTAGACGTCCATTACGACCATCTGGATGAAAATATGGTTTCAAACGAATATCATTTTTATTTTGTCGACGTCGTAATCGACTTCGTACATGATCATCCTTGCCAACTGATTTAATTCGTAGAAAGTCACAAACGTCACCAATTGTTTCAAAACAAGCTGCACGAAATTTTGAACCAGATACACAATAAAATAAAAAATTCGTCTAAATAAAAAGAAAAACAATGAAGAAAAATCTTTTTTTTTTAAATTTTGTTTAAATAACGTACTGCTGAACTCATTTGAAGCCAAAGAACAGATAAATTCGTCCATAAAAAACGTAATTTAAGTCGTTTTAAATTATGATGTGTAGGTGGATTCATTTGATGAATATAATCAATAATAGCTGGTGTTGTAAATATATAAAAACTTAGTGAAACTGTAACAAGCATTATTGTTAATTGTCGTTGTTTTCTATTAAATGAAACAGCATTTAATTGATGAACAGCATTTTCAGGATTCATTAATGTTTTTGTACGTTGTCGTGTAGCAATAAATAATTCATAAATAATAAATATATTTGCTAATAAAAGTAAATCGGGTACAAAATAAAATATTGTTGGTTTTACAATGCGTATTATTTTTTGATATTGATGACGAACAATACATTTTTGTTGAACTTTATCTATTGTATATATGTTTGGGAATGTTGATGAGAATAAAATAAATGCAGCAACTATAAGAGCATATATTGAATAACGTGCACGTTCTATTGTACAAAAACGTTTGGCTAAAAATGGTGAATGCACCGCAACACAACGTTCTAATGTCATTATAACCATAACCCACACACTACAAAATGTGACAAGATCAGTTAAATAAGCAAGAAAACAATGTAATATATATGAATGAATCCAATATTGCGTTGCTAAATTTATTATATGAACAACAAGAACCGATGTATCAAATATTGCTAAATATGTTATAAATACACTTGATGATGTGTCACGTAATGAGCGACGATTTATAACAATAAGTGCAAGACCATTACCTAATATTCCACATATAACCATAAGAATTTGTGCAATGGCTATCCAAAAATTCACTTTTTGTATGAAATGAGTTATTTCAATACGAATTAAACTATCATTTATCATTGAAATTCCGGAACTATTTTGATTAAATCTACCATCGAATCGAAGTTCACTACTAATATTATTCTGACTCATGTTAAAAGAAATCTATAACGAAATAATAGTGAAAACGGGAAATGAAAGGAAATATATCGAATATAATATCATCTATCTGTTCTATGACATTCAGTTTCTATGAATAAAAACATTTTCCGATCGTCTTGCTATCAGTGACGCATTAAATGACTTCCCTTAGTTTGACCTTTGTTTTTTTCCATCTGCATTTACGGATATTTTTTGTAGCCATGTTGTTTCTGCATACACATACATCACGTATCTAGAAGCAACATGCGTCTGTTTTATACTGATTACTACTCGTCTGTATAATCAACTTAGCAGTTTATTGCTTGTTTTAAACTAATAGAAAATTACCTTAAAATTAAGAACGAAATTTACGTCTTAGACCATTGTTTTTACTATAAAATACAAATATCAATATATCATAGTGCTATTATTATATATGATGAAATTTCATCATCACGCCTCATTTATGTTGGTTCTAATGGAATGAATGATTTCTTTTCTTTTGTTTGCTTAATGAAACAAAAAAAAAAACAACAAGAATTTACATGAATATTATTCTCATTGTTAGAGGAACAAATAATCCAACATTGGATGAGTTACTTACTAGTAGAAACGTAAAAATTGACTGTTTAGTATCTAACTAGATCGACGACAATAGAAGGCAATTTTATTTTTCTTTGTTTATTTGATCAAAATGACATTTTCTTTTTTCGGAAAGAATAATGATTTGATTTTTTTTTTCTTTCAACAAATGAAAAAATTACAAATTTATAAATCTCAACTATGTTCTTTCAGTCATACAATGAATATTATTTGGAGATACATCAGTTATGAAAAAGGATTTAGAATCAAGAATAATGAGTAATGGGAAATAGCCAGATCTCTAACACGCACATTATACTCTCACACATGATAAGTGTATAAGATCGATAACTCGTAGTAATCGTAGATAGAAAGATATTGAAAGTTAGAATATTCATTAACAACTGACTGGTTTTCCATCAAGCGGATAAAAACACTTATGATCTAGAAGAAAGTCTTGTTAATCAACAAGCATCTGGTAAGATATTCTTCTTGTTGCTATTGTTGATTATAGCTTTGGGTAAAAGCATAATTCATTCTAACTTCGATATAGACGGTCTGAAAAGGATGACCTTACTGTTCTACTTAGCAATCGTATCCAGATTGTAGTCTCTTTTCTTTGTATAGATATAATCGAACGAGAAATGTTTGCATTAAAAGAAACAGAGAAAATAAATAAATTAATGTCGATAATTTCCTGTTGTGTTCTTTTTTTTATCGGTCTAGTCAAATTCTTGCATCATAAATACCAGCATATGAAAAATGAACAAATGCACTACAATAAAGAATGACTATTAAATAAATATGTTAATAATTTTCTGTCAATTTTTTTATACACTTTTTATTTGATATACTAGGTATTGAATGGATTAATATCGTATTAATCTATGATTATTTGTCTTCTTTTGAGGATTGAGATTATTAATGATGTCTCCTATAGAGAAACAAGAAGAGCGAATAACAACATGATATTACTTACATAAGAAAATTAGCTACTTGATTTATAATAGATCATAATATTTCGAGTATGTATATTATCAAAGACAAGGCTAACAACAGATGCAAAAATATCGATGAATAAATAAGTATACTATGTTAAAAAAATAATAAATAGATCAAAGAAAACTTCAACTTGACAAATATGATGTTTGTTAAGATAATAATTAAATATTGATGATTTTTTTCCTCATGAACAAACAAACGTCGAATCCAGATCAAACTTTATTTGTTTTTCTTTTACGATGATTTGATTCTTTATAAATTTATAAATTAATTATTTCTATGATAAAGTAGAATATATCTCGATAGATCATCATCTTCAAGCAGATTTCATCCAATTTTGTTTGCATAATATCAAACTTTCTTTTTCGTTTTTATTCTTATGCGAACATATAATGGATGTTTCTCTGTTTGACTAATAATAGAAAAAAATGGGCTTAGAACTTCTCTATAATAGAAACTGAGAAATCATTCATGCTATACACATATAGTGTTAACAACAAAGAATCAGAAAAGAAAAAAAAAGTGCTTCTGTATTATATTGCCATAATGACATATTTCTTTCTTTTTCAACGATGCTTTTTCTTCGTATTTTCAACTTGATGACAAATGAATATTTATCAACACCAACTAATCATGAATTTTTATGAATATCTAAGTACTTATTAGTACTAGAAAGATGAGGAAACAAAAGAATTTATTAATCATATTTCGATGTTTACAAGAATAACGTTTAATTCAAAAATAAATAGAATCGTGTCATTTGGTTTAAGCCTTTCAATTATTTTTTAATAACATTAACAGACTTTTTGTGAATCAAACAAATAACTTAATAAAGCTTTAAATCTACATGTCACACACATGAATTAGTATTCAAATCGAATATGTGTCATTTTATTCATGCATAAAATGCAAATTTTTGATAGAGCTTGATCTATTGATGTATACCAATCGAATTGTTTGATACTCAAACTTGGAATAACCAGATATGACTTGATAATACGTTAAGAAAAGAATAAAAACGTAGACGATGACAATCAATTCGTTAGAAACTTTTTGACAGAGAACATTAGCTCTATTAGATAGTGTTGATTAATATGTGCTATGATGTAGAGCTAACCAGAGAAACATTTCGACGGATTATTTTTGTTTACAAAAAGTTACTGGGTTATGCTTTATTGATCATGGTGCCCCTGCATATGACCATAAGAGATTCCTTAGGTCTTCATAGATTGATTTTTGTAGAAAATTGATTTCTTTAGTTTAACAAGCTCTCAATATGTTTAGATTATAGAGCAAACTGAGTGTCTAAAAAATAAAATTTCTCTGTTTTTCAAAAAATCAGCTTTAAATGAAAGAATATGTATATGAATTTGATATTTTCATTTTGAAATTTTGATATGTATTTGTTATACACAAATGCGAAATAAAAAACAAAATTAGAAATCCAAATTTCTCTATTGAATTGCGAAAAAAAATTCCAAACTACTCATGCAATTTTTAGATATCGAGCTTATGTATGATTATTTTTCAGTTCATATAATTATCATGAACATTTTTTCATAGCTAAAGAATATTTTGTCTGCTGATTACATCTGTGTTTTGTTATTTAATTGACAAGAAACTTACGGTTTTCTCATGCACTTCTTTTGGGTAGATTTTTAATGATATAGTCATTTTTCTCTTCTTTGATCTCATTTATATTCATACGTGCATCTTTCGATTCATCATCCATAATTTAGTCTAACTTATAATAATTAATGTATAAAAAGCATCGTCTTAAACTTGAAATTCAGTTCATGTTGACACCAATTATTTATTCAAATGACTTTTTCAAGAATACAGGATGTTTTGATTATTTTTACGGAAGACTTTAGATTATAGCTAGTGTATGTTGTTCTGTTAATTAATAGTCTCAAAACACTAAATGAATTATTCGATGATTGCATGAGAATAAAATTCGCGTAGTAATTGTTAATCAAAGTTATAGTAAACATTTTTAATATCCTTCTCGAAAAACTGAAATCTGAAAAAAAATGAAAGTAAAAACAATGTAATAGTCGAGTGAAAACAGATTGTTGGATAGAGGTTGATGCACTGATTAGTAATATAGTACTTTGGTCCGCAATTCAGGTTGAAATCTTGATTTTTTTCAATTTTGGTATTTTTTGATCTTTTCTGCTTTTTATATTCAATAAAAGATATTTATTATATGTTGTGCCTATGGCTGTATAGAGACGGCGGTGCGCTGCAATTAACGCTATTCCAACAAACGATTGCTATTAAGAGATAGAAATAATGACTCATTTTATGTATAAGTGACGCTTATCAATATCTTGATTTTTTTGTATCAATGCTATGCATTTCTTATATTTTTCCTGATTAAATATTTACTTATACACAGTAGCTAGTATTAGCCAATAGCGATTTAATTAATTGTTTTTAATTGCTGCATTATAATAAAAATGGACGTTGATCCTGACAAAGGTGGTGGTCACCATGAAAGAATATCGACTGGAATGATGAGAAAAATGATTGCACATGCTCATAAATCATGTGATATGCTTATTAACGATGATCCCCTGCTGGAAAAATCTATAAATAACATAAAGAATGTGAAGAATTACGAAGGAATTGACGAAAAAAAAGAAGATGATGATATCAATATAGAAGCAAACGATAGCATTTTATAACTTTTATTAATATACAAATATTTTGAAAACCACATCTGAACTTTGTGATTAGAATCCTTGATAGACATTTAAAATGTTGTTTTTTCTGTATAAATCAATTGTTGCCTATATAAAATATATAAATTTGAAAAATTTATGTCACACTTTTTTTTTTGCACATATTTTCTTTTAATCTTTTTATAACTACGGCTCGATGATCTGTTACTCATATTATACCACTATATAGTTCATAGTGCTCCCTAGCCAACATATTAGTATGATGATAAAATAATGGAAAATCGTTTCAGGAGAAGTGACTAAACAAAACCTCTCTCAACCTGAATTGCGGACCAAAGTACTATAGCTGTAGCTCTGGACAGAAAGCCAGTCTGATTCAGAATTCCTCCTGCTTAATCACTTAGGTTCCCCATTCGTACTGACTAACTAGATACTAACCACAAGAGTTTTTTGTGTATGTCATACGTAATCAGCGTGCTATCGAATGAGTGATCCGAGACAAACAGTCGTTAGTAACTTGTCCAAGGTCATTCTATGTCTGATGGTGTCGAGGTTCGAATACAGTATCTTGTAGATAGGGGTCGAACATCTTAAACATTCAGCCATAGCGACTATGGTAAATAAAATTCGAGTGTTTTCCAAACAGAATCTAATTGACGGTGACATAATGCGCAGGGGCGTTCTAAATGTTGTTTTTCACTTTGAATGATCACATCGTGAATAAAAGGATAATCATCTTTTGTTTTATATCAAAAAATACTCACTAAATTCATTTGTTTATTTATCACAGAGAAACTGTCTTCAAAATCACTAATATAAATTCTATGGACATAATGACTTAAAAGAGACTCGCCGACGAAACAATTCGATATAAATAATCGATTCAATTCACCTAAATTATATTTTTATTTCTTCTTCTTTAGAAGCAAAAGGTTAGAGAAAATCTTGTTTCTGAAAGAATCGATAAATTTGATGTGAAAGTTAATCAAGAACGTATTCAGATGATGTTTGACAATTAACTTGAGTAAAAAAATCAATGGCAAATACTGAGACTAACATTGAAATAGCTTGAATCGAAGTGTACGTGTGTTGCTCTACATCCCCATACCCTTTTCCGATGATGAACAATTGTGCTTTGTATCGCATTTTGTATTCGAATTTTACTCGAATATCATCTAGTTTAAGTAGTATCCGTTTTGAGAAACTATATTTTTTGACGGTCTAGCAGTCAAAATGGCTGAATTCGATAAGAATTTCTGCAGAGATTTTTCGTTTAGCTCAAAAGTTTTTGTTTTCGAGCTAATAACAGAAAATATTTGATAACAAAATATAACTGTTGTACTGAGCTTTAGATAGCAAGTAAGAAAGAAAATTTAACTTGAAATATTTCGACAATAAAAAGTGGTAGGATATTTTAATATTTCTATTATAAGCAGTTTTATCCATTTTTATACTCTACAAGTATTTTCAAGTTTCCTCTCATACAAAACAATGGAAATAATTGAAAATCCATATATTAGCCATCAAATAATCACATTCTATCCAATGGTGTATTAATAAAATCAAAGTCATTTCCACTCGAGCTTTGCAATATTGGTACTTTACAATTCGAAAGACTTCAGATTGTCGAATAATGTTCGAAAAAAAAGAAGTTGAAATTTGAAATTTTTCGGTCAATTCGTAAGATCTCGTAATCTTTTTTTTGTAAAAATTCAAATGACTGTATTTTCTTTTCAAAAAATAAAAAACATTGATTTAAAACAGAAAAATTTATCCATTTGGTAGATAATTTGATATGCTCTATAATTTAGACTAATCAAAAATTAATTTCTATTTATTTTCAAAATCGATTATCTAGAAAAACAATCTATAAAGGTCTAAGAGAATCACTTATGCTCTAATTGATAATGAGCATAGTCAATAACCTTTAATGCCGTCGCTTTCGTTCAACAATGTGATGTATCACTTGAAGTGATTGTCTCGTTGATTGTGAAGAATTTTGATTGAGTTAATCATTCAAATAATTCAAAGCAACTTAGGCGCAAAAAACAAAAAAAGATAGAACTATGAATCCATCAATAGAATTAGTTTGTAATAATACGGAAAACCTGTGTTATGAACTTGTATTAAATCTTTCAAACATATCATATAATAAAATTCTTAATCAAAATACTCATTTTTTTCGATTATCACAAAATTCTTCATCATATTGGATCACAATTACAATTCTTTTCTTTTTTATTAGTTTTGATTTTATAATATTTATTTTAAAAAATATTCTTCATGTTGATAATTTAAATCGACAATATATTGAAATAATTGATTTTACTGATGAAAATGAATATCGTTCACTATATAATCGAGAATTTCAATCACTTTATGGTCAACGATCCTATATACATAATGAAAAACCGTATCATTTATATCGATGTTTCATAGAACAATCAATAAAATAAATTTTTTATTGTAACATAGGTTTATATATTAAATCACATTTTGCATCAGCTGCATGTATTTTAATATTTGTTAAATTTGAACGAAAATCATTTGCAATTGATAAATGTGCTGATACAAATAATAGAGTTGTACATGGCATAGCTACAATAAATAATAAAAAAAAAAGACGATCAAGAACTAATGCTATTTGTTGCCATTCATGTAAACGCTGCTGATTATCAATTTTCAATAAATCATTTCCAATTTCCTGTTCATTATGTAATTGTAATGGTAATAACCATTGTGTACGTATAAATGTTTTTATTTGTTGTAAACATTTAAGTATTTCAATAGCCTTTAAAAAAAAAATCTAGAAATACTCGATTTTATGTTATTTTGTTTTTTTAATTACCTGTTGATTAGTTGTTCGAATCGATGGTGTTACAGAAAAAATATGACATATATTGTTTTCAATACTACTTAAACGCCTTGGATGATTTCTTTCAGAAGGTTTGTTTACTAATGCTTGTTTTCTTCTATACTTATTTATACTACAATAAATAAATGGACTTATATAATCAAGTAAGATTATTTTCATATATATTGGTACGCAGGCTATATGTGATGTTGAGGGACGATGATATAAATATAGAACATAAACAGTCATAATGCATGATAAAAAAACTAAAAAAAAATTTGCATTACAAAATAATGTTAATATTGGAATTTCATCATCAGATTTTGGTATATATTCACTAAGTAATTGTAAATAAATAACTAATGATAATAATATTGTAACATTTAATGTTAATTTTTCACCTGATTGTGGTGGTAATAAAAATGTAAATAATGTTACAAATGAAACAAGTGTAAATGGTAAAATAATTTTTATTAAATAATATAAATGATTACGCTTTAATATTAATGTAAAACGTACAAGACTATAATCAACTTCACCAAAATCTGATACACGTTCATCAGTTATTTCTGTATAAGAATGAATTAATTCCCATTCACCACGTATAAATGAACGAGCTTGAATAGGACGTCGTTGTATAAATTTAATTGACTGAGTATCATGTGAACCACTACGAATTATTATTGTACAATTCTGTTGATCAAATGGAAAATAAGTTGAACGAACTTTACAAATTGTCTTCCATAAATCTTGAAACATAAATCGAACATAACCTAAAAAAGCAGAAAGAAATATATATTTACTATGGATTTTTATTTAAAATATATATTGTTTTTCAAAACTGAACAATCTTTTAAGATGTTTATAGAAAAATAAAATCTCAATTCACCATCTCATACTTCAATATGCTTTGTAAATAAGAAGATTATTCGGATACTAATGTCTCAATAGTTGTAGAAATAGAATTTCCGTTCAAGGTTACCTTTTTTACCGGTTATTAACTGAAAATTCTCTTTGAACTTGAACAGAAACTATCGGCTCATCCATAAAGAACATCTAGAAAAAGTAGGTTGGAGTCGAATGCATCAAAATTGAATAGAGAATAGTGGAAGCAAACATTTCTGAACATTCAGACACTTACTATTAATATTTTTCTTTGTTTCAATCAATTTTCGAGGAAATTTTGAAGATTAATTTATATGTTTTAAATTCAAAAAACATGAATTGAATGAAGCAGTTGAATATCAATAAGATGCTGAAATACTTGAAGATTATGTTACATTGATAGATAGCTAGTCTCTAAATCGTTGAGTGTCATTCATATTGAATTTCATTTTTATTTTTACTATTCTCTGCACATAGAAAAACAATCTGTTTTCAAAAACAAAAACTTTGCAACATATTATAGTGGTATTTGTTGAATGTGTATTTATTCATTTCTATTTTTGATATATTTATTTAGTGAACTGTTATTTAATAAAAAGGGAGCAGTATATTTGAGCAAGCAGTCACTTTCTAGAAATTTGTTTTCTTTTTATACTGGATGCCTAGAAAGCAGTCGATAAAATCGGACGAATTCGAACTAAAGGGAAACGATTAAAAAAATGCAACTTTTACTAGATCGTCGTTTATAGCTGGCCTCTATATATATACATACCATCATGTCGAAGAATAAGTGCATAATTTTCTCGATTTCGAGAATATTTTCCATCAGCTGAATTGACAACAATAACATCAGGTGTCCATAAATAACCTGAACCAACTGAAAGTTCAGTTATATTAAAATGACTAACATTCCATGACATATATGGATCACACCATGCACATGTCAATTGAATATTACTTGTTACAATCTATACTTGGAAATCGAATGATTATTCAAAAATATCAAAAGTAAAAATAAAACAAAAACCTGTGCTTTTTCATTAACACTTTCAATTTGAAGTAAAATTAAGTTCGTATGAACTTTAGTAACGCCTGCTTCTGGACAAACATATTGATCATATAATCGTTTATGAAACAATAATCGTCGAAGTTCAACTTCATTTGTACTCACATGTGAAAATAATATATTAGTACATAGCAAGATTATAGATAATTCTCGTAGGACATTAAACGGCTTAGTTAAATATGTCATGTTTTTTTTCTGATTTGACTCAATCTACTAGACGAACATGACAACAAGATGGCAAATGATAAAGAAACAAAACTAAATCCTTGAGAATTGATCATCTTTTTATGTAAATTGATCTCATATCGAAGTTGACAAGCAAAACCAGACGTCTTTACATTTCTATAAATGCTCTCAATGTCTTTTTTTTTTTCTATCTTTCTTTTTCCAGTCGTAGTCGATTAGAAAACTTTATTAGTACGCATTAGTTGTGTCAATCCAGTCGACAGTGGCCGGAAGCTAAATGTGAAATAAGAAAAAGACGGAGCGAGAATATATCTGTATTGAACATGCATTTATTAGGAAAAAGTCGTTATCTTGTTTTTCTCGCACACATAATATGATGATTGATTCTCCATTAGCTATTCATATATTTCAAATGCTATATTTTATTAATTGAAATGCATTGTTCTTTTTCTCTTGTTTCTTTTTTCTTTTGTCGTATTGAATCGCATCCGTTATTTTTGCGTCTTATTTTAGTGAAAAATAAATGTACTATTCTATCATCAATTTAAAATTGTTGATTTGCAGCAATAAAAAAAGAAAAGGAAAATGCATGCAAACATACACATAAATAGTGTAATGTCTACTTTTTGTTTTCTTCATCACTTTTTAATAGAAGCCAACAGTGAAGAGAAAAAAAAAGAAAAAAACTTTTCTTTTTAAAAAATGCAGAATCATATGTATATATGCAATGTCGTAAACGATGTTGCTATGAGATGTTCGTAGGCAAGTAAACATCGAAGTGTTTGAAAAAAACAACAAACTTGTTGAATGCTCTTTAAAATTAAGTGTACCTTTTTTTTTTAAAAATCTTCTAACAAGAAGAAAACGAAAGAAAGAGAAAAAAGAAAAAGAACAAAATTGGATGAATAGTGACTTTTTATGAGATGCGTTATTCACCTTTAAATCGAAAGTGACACTAAAATTTGAACATAGCAATTAAATGTAAGTACGAATAAAAAAACAGTATATTGTTACTTGTATAATTTGTTCTTGCTCTTTTTCGACATAAAAACTTCGACATTTAGAAAAACAAAGAAAGGAAAAGAATTAATGTGTAGCTAGATACATTTTACTATTGTTTCAATTTTTTATTCGTTTTGTTGACACATAATACAAACGTAGTGTTTGAAAATAACATTTAAATCTGTACACATCGCTTTGTTTTATTAAAACAACAAACGAAATAGTGAGAGAAAAAAAAAAGAAAAAGAAATACGCATATTCTGTTATTCGATTCAAATAAATAATAAGATATTTTCTAATTGAAAAACAGTGAGTATATGCGACTTTAGTAGTATTTGAAATATCAAGAAAAAATTACTAACTTGATTATAATTAGAAAATTATGTCACTTTTTGAGCAAACATCTTCACGTCCTGGTTCTCGTTTCGGAAAACTTTCATCGAATATGTTCTTTATTCGAAATACTGCTAAACCAAAACGTGTGCGTCATATTGAAGGTATACTATATGATTACTTATCATGAGTCCTTTTTTTATTCTAATTGATCTTAATTATTCATTTAGGATTAAATGGAGCATTGATATGTAATGTAAATGATGATCCATCGGTAATTAGTTCGATGCGTTCTAGTTCACTGAATTTTAATAGAACTAATTTACCTGCATTTGAAACTCCACGTCGTGCTGAACGACTAGTCCCTCCAATGGGTTTTTGGAATACTCATGGCGTTAGTAAGTTTCTTATATATATATACACATATACATATATTATTCATTTGTGTTACAAATTTTGTTTTTCATTAAGTTCATGATACAGAACGTTGGAAACAAGAATTGGCAGCTTTAGCAACAGCTAGTGGATTAGGATTAGAAAAAGATGAAGATAAACATCATTCAAATAAACCACCAACATCAACTGCTGATCAACAACATGCATCACGTTCTGGAGCTCATTATTCAACACGAACAGGTCGTTTCAATGAAGGCGCTGCATTATCAAGAGGTCGTACAGGTTCTAAACATGGTACAGCATATTCAGATGTGTTATTTCATGTACCTGAAAATGAAAGAGAAATGTGGGTAAGAAAAAGAAATTTTTGATAAAGAATCTTTTTTTGTTTACTATACACCTCAATGTAATGGGTACAGATCTAAGAGATGAGAGTAAATATCTTACGATAAAAACGCTTGTAAGAAAGATTTTATTGACATAACGCAAGGCTGTGATTTAGGAATCAAATTAAAATAAACTTTAAATAAATAAATAAGTTTTTGAGGTGTGTTAGAAACAAAACAATTTAAATGATTGTTGAAGTAGTACAAAAACAAAAAAGCCATGGAACTTCTATCAGACGAAAGGCGGTAGTTTTAAGATATTTTTAAATATAAAGACACATTAAGTTTGAAATGTTTACTCTGAATTTAGTGATGAGTTTTTCTTCAAATTTTGCATTCAAGTCATATAAATAATCAATATTTGCTTTGCAGTTGAATACAAAAAAAAGAATATGCTAATTTCAAAAAGGAATAGTACTAGTGATTAAGAGATAAGCATTGTACATACGAAAAATCATGAGGTTTTTTAATGATCAGTTTTTAATTTTTCAATTTCTATAGAAAACTAAGATTGTTATTATTTAAGAAAACAACTCGAATCAATTACGTCGTTTTCGATGCATTTACATTGTATACTTCACATATTTTTATTCTTTGTAAAGATTTTAAATTATGTCATAGGGTCCATTAATGAAAGCACGTTGAAAAAAACAACATGTTATGTCATTTCTTAAGAATTTTCACTGTATTACTTAACATAAATATTAGTGCTTTTTTATCATAAATGCAGTATATCGACTTGGCATTAAACTATACTTACAGTCTAATAATAAGACTTTTAAGATAGATTTACTTTTAATAAACACTTAAAAGAAAAAAAACTATTGGTGATCAAGTATTTTTATATAAGTACATTAAGATTAGATATGTAACCTTTCGATAAAATAGATGTTACAAGTTCTTTGTCAATTACTTGGTACGGATCATTTGGAAGATGTTCAATCATGGCTTGTTTCAGCTTCACCAGCTGGTATATTTAGTCTGAACGAATCTATCATAAATATTTTTTAAAATTGTTTCTATAGAAAAAGAACAAGCTCGTACAATGATTAATTCTGCATTACGTGGATTAAAAGAATCTGAACGTACATCCTCTCAAACTCAACAATCTGTTGATCTTAATTCATTATCAAATTTTGTTGAAAAGTAAAAGCGAAATTCAATAAATCATCTCTGCTGAATGAATAGCTTTTTTATGTTCTTTTTTTTAAATTAAGACAAAAAAATGAAGAAAAACATGCCTCGAAAAAATTTATTCAAGATACTCTTAATCGATCTGCACCTGTTTTACCATCTATTGATGAAGAACAACAAACGGATATTAGTTTAAATGATACATGGAATGGTGGAGAATACAATAATGATTATTTAAAATTATCACCACAAAATGCAACAACTTATAAACGTGCTTATCAAAATTATCATCAACGATCACATACATCATTTGACGAAGGTTCATTAAATAAGAAAAATGATTCATATCATAAAGATGAACATAATCAACAGGAAGATGATCATGAAGAATCTATTGATACAATACAACTTCATGATGATCGACGACGACCTCGATCAGCATCATCAACAAAAACAAAAACACAATCAAAAAAACCTCAATCACCTATTGGACGACCACCTTCAAGTCACAAACAAAGACATCGTATTGAATCTATTCAATTCAATGATGATGATGATGATGACAATCATCATTTAAACAATATCAATGAAAATAAAAATAAAAATAAATATCACAAAGATGAAAATAGTGATGATGATCAACATCAACAACAACAAGAATTATTTTCATCATCACATAAAATAAAACTATCTTCAAATCAAGATGATGAAAGTAAATCACGTAAAATTCGTGAATTACAAAATAAATTATCTCGTCAAGAAGAAGAATCAAAAAAGAAATTTAATGAATTACAATCAAAACAATCACGACTTGAAAATGCAATTAAATTACTTGTTAAACAAACTTCATCATATAAAAAACGTCGACAACAAACACATGATCATGTTGAAGGTAAATTTTCTAGTTTTTATTCATTAAAATTCTTGTGTTTTTGTTTAACTTTTGTCTTTTGTTTTTTTAAACAAAAAGATTTAGACACACCTGTTGTCAATGTTATCATTCAATCACCAAGAGATGCTGATCTTCATGATAAATCAAATGAAACAAATTCAGTAGGTAAACACCAAGACCTATCATCAATTCGTGCTAATGAAAAGTCTAAGAAAAATCGAACTGGTAATAACAATACCAAACTTGGAGATTATAATATTCAAGATGTCAAAGTACAAATCAGTCTTTCTCGTCTAGATAATCAACCAGCCAAAGTCTATTCCGGTGTATGGAAACCCGACATATCGACACTTCATCGTCTTCAAGGAAATTAGAAGAAACAAAAATCAATATCAAGTTTTAATATCTATTAATATATATATAAATAAATATAAATGAACATTAATAAAAACTAGTGTGAAAAAAAAAACAATGAAATGAAAAGTAAAAGATTTTCTTTTTATAGTATGTAAAATGATTCATTAAGTTGATTTTCTTTTTTTTCTAAAGAATATTCTACTATTTACCCAAAAGTTTTAAAAAAAATGAAATGTCGACAAAAAAAAAATTTTTTTTTAACCAATTCGATTGCGATATGTAGAAATTAGATAGATGATTTGTGTAACTAATGTAAAACTTGATAATATTAATGCTATGATTTCTAAAGCACCTGACCAATCAAGACGAATGTCATAATATTTATCAACTTCGGTTGTGATATTGTTTTTAAGGACATCTTTTGTCGAAGCTAAAAGAAAACAAAAGCAATTGTGTGACGTTCAGACATAAGTTTAATCTATAAACATACGGTCATATGATGAACGAAAATCTAAATTATAACGATATTGATATATATCATCAGACATTGTTGAACCAAGTAAAATAAGTGTTATAAGAATAAATATGAATCCAAGACACAATAAAAATATAGTGATAACTGCTACGAATATATGAATTTTGTACTTAAATTCATTAATCAGTATGTGTGAAAAAACTAACAATAATGATATACCAAGTGTGCAAGCAGCAATTATAGTGCATGCAATAAGACCTTTTGTTATGGGTGAATACTCACAATTATATGGATTTTTGTTAATATTACAGATTTTTTGTATATCAGGGGATGATTCTACAAATGGTTTTATTCGATTATAACATATAACATTGTTGAAAAAACAATATTTATTATGATTACAAATGAGATCAGTTTTATTGAAGAAAGAACTGCTGTTACTCCGTTGATATTCACAACGATCAAATATACCAACGAACATTGTTTTATCACTTGGCTCCTTACGATGTTCATATATTCTAGAATTTTAATATTTGTTTTTAATTAAAAAAAGTAAAGATTAAAAAAAAAATCTGATATTAATTATTCAAAATAATCACTCATCTCAGTAATGACTCTCACGATGAAATTTCTTTTGAATTTTACTATAAATCTTTCTATGGCATATAAAAGAAATAAGATTTAAAAATATACATATCTTTCAAAAATAGATTCTGGTCGATTTTTGTTTTAGTTGAAGAATATCTTTTTCTTTCAAAAGCAATTTCTTCATAATTATTATCTGATAAAGCCTTATTTGAGATCATTGCTCTGAGTACAAAATAAAAACCAGAAAATTTCTAGGGCTTCATCAATTTTGAATTTTTGTACTTTTAAGACTCAATTTTTTCAATTTTCTGCTTTCAAGCACATCTCGCAACAAATTAAACGGATTGATGTAACGTAGTTACGTTTTTGTTACATTATAACACTGTATTTATCATTTAAAAAAAATTTTCAAAAATCTTAATTGTATTCGAGAAAAATAAAATACTTACTTCCATCGCGGATATACCATTGCCACAATATGACAAATTAATGTAAAAGCGAGAAGAAATAAAGCAATACTAGTACAGATTAGAGTTGTTTTAATCATATTTATGCTTTGATGATTGATCGATCCACGTAATTTTATAAATAGTAATTAGCTAGCAATAAATAAAACCAATAATTTGGTTCTTTCAATAGATTATTGTACTATAAAAGTGATCGATTTTATAATATTCATCCTTTTTTTTTCGTACGTTGCCATCATCGTATGACAAAGACAACAAAACCAGACACTTTAAATCCGTGTTTATCATGTGTACTTCATATAATATCTCAGTTGTACAAAAAAAAAACAAAATTTTTCTTTTTCTTTTTCTTTTTTTATATACATTCCATAGTTTCATTCAATGACTTGAATTTGTGATTTTCAACATATATTGAAAGAGCTGAGATCTTGTTCATTTAAAGCTACAATCACTTTCTATTCAATTGTCAATTTATCCGTAAAAACGAAACGATATCATTGAGAAGAAGTATCGATTTGTATTACATATTTTGAAAAGAAATTTAATACATTTATACTTTCGAACATATCCATAATCCATTCCTTGAAAAACTAAAACAACTATTAGTTCGATTTGTATCATTTGAATTTTTCGTCTTTTTCTTTTAAATATTTAAAAGAACAAGAAAAATACGAAACTAAATCAACACATATTTAAAAATAAATCCGAATTTATAAGCGGTTCTGTCCATTTTAAATCATATAATGATATACCACTATCAATAATGCGTGCGGCACCTAATACTTCATTCCCATTATAGAAAACTGCATACTAAAATAAACAAATAGAAATAAATTAGAAATTTTTCAATTTTATTGCTTCTTTTCTTGAAATATTTTACTTGTCCAGGACATATAGAACGTATTGGAATAGGTAATGATACATGTAAAGTGTTATTATTTGAAAGTGAAATAACAACAGATAATGGTCGATGTTTGTGTTGAAAACGAAAATCACATTGATATTTTCCAGTTTCTTTTAATAATAATGGCATTTCATCAATCCAATGTGGAATATCTGTATGAAACGAATTTGTAAACAATGCCGGATGATTTGTACCAGGTGCCTGAAATCAAAAGAAAAGATAATTAAATAATTGTATTTGAAATTTCATTTTTTTACAGCATAAATGATATTTTCAATTGGATCTTTTTTTGCAATAAATAATGGTTTCGATGATTTATATTCTTTATTAATTGGTGTAATACGTTGTCCTATTGTATAACAATGTAAACCATAATGTTCGCCGACAATTTCATTTGTTTCAATTAATTTTATATAACCAATATTATCAGGAATAAATTGAGAAATAAAACGAGAAAATTTTCGTTTGCCAACAAAACATAAACCCATGCCTATATGAAAGAAAAAAATTAAGTAAAAAAAATACAAAAAATAAAAATCATTTTTTTCTTATAATTTACTTTCATGTTTTTGAGCAATTCTTTCAAGATTCATTTCATTTGCTAAACGTTTTACATCAGATTTCATCATATTACCAACGGGAAATTCAATGAATGGTAATACAGAATTTTTAAGATGACATAAAAAGAATGATTGATCTTTTTTTAAATCATAACCACGCATTAATTTATATTCTATAATAAATAAAAGAAAAAGAAAATATTTTTTTTCTATTTCCTTTTTTTTCTTCTATGAAATCAATACTTAATTCCTCGTTCATCTTGTTTTATTTGTGCATAATGTCCTGTTGCTAAATATGTTGTATCCAAACGTTCTTGACAATATTTTAATAATGAATCAAATTTAATATATTTATTACAAAGTATATCGGGATTTGGTGTTAAACCATGTTGATAATCATCAAGAAATGGTTCAAATACTTTTGTCCAATATTCTTTTATAAAATCGACTATATGTAAATGAATATTTAATTGATTACTAACATAAATAGCATCTTCAAGATCTTTATCATTTGTACATTTTGTTTGACTATCATCATCTTCATGTTTTTCCCAATTACGCATAAAACAACCGATGACTTCGTAACCTTGAAAAGAAGAAATAAAATCGAATTCAACTATTTTTAGGTACAAAATATAAAGTGATTAACCTTTTTTCTTTAATAGAGCTGCAGATACCGAACTATCAACACCACCAGACATGGCACAAACGATACGCTTTTTTAGATGAAAATTCATTGTATCGATCTACAAAAAAGAAATTTTGAAAACTTTTTCTTTAATATTCAAAAGAACAATATCAAAACTAAGAAAATAAATCAGTTCTAGTTTTATTTCTAGAATATCGATGTTATTTTGAATTAATTCCATTATCTTGATGTAAGTTTCATAATCAAAGGGAAGAAAGCGGAAATACCGTACTTTGCGCTACTTCATGGGTATCTCAAACCTAGTCTCTAGAACTTCTTGACTCTTTCAAGTCTACTATCAAATTGTGTCAGCTTATTAGTTCCAGTTCATTTTATAGAAATCTATATGACATTCAACTAGAAATATTTAATTGTTCACAAGGTGCACATACTACTTACTGTTAGAAAATTTTTAGTTTTTCTAGGCAAAATCGTATCTTTTATTATAAAAAAATCTTGTCACGTTATAAAAAGAAAGCTCAGCAATTCCCTATTTTTTTTGAAAAGTTATACATGCACCTTTTCAGCTCTCAAAAAATTTTCTTGCTCGCCTACTTTTTCTTTTCGCTATACCGCTTTTCGTGACACATTTTGATCATAGACTTGAAATAGCCAAGAAGTTCTAAAGTACAGCTTTGACGGAGAGAGAAACATCCAAGATTTCAGTTTTGAACTTTCGTGAAGTCTGTTATTTTTCCTTCGGCTATGACATGCTCTTACAGTACAGTCAAGTATGGAATTTTTGTTTTTTTCCTCTTGACTATAAGAAATAAGTATTTTATAAGCGCTTAAATTGCTATTATAAATTTATTAAAAAACTTAATAATCATGAGAAATTGTCTTTGTGAACTAGTTTTACCATAGAATTAGTGACTAAGCGTAGAATTACAACAAAACCATACGAATTTTCATCAGCAATGACTTTTAACAATGTTTATTACTATATTCTTTTTGATTGTCACTTTATGTACAAGTATCTGTTAGATGTAGTAGAATACAACATAAAAGAAATTTTTTTTTTTTTATGTTGAAGTAACATGTAATAATATTTACTCAGTTAGATTTAGTCAAGGGCAAACAAAAACAAAAAAAAAACACTTGGAAGAATTGAAATTCTATTTCCATCTACGTATTACTATTCTAGGTTTTTTTTCTTTTATGATAATAATGATGACGTAAATCGTTTAGTTCATTCTATTCACTTTTTTTATTTTTTCTCGGCTTAGTTGGTCTTATTTTCTATTTTGTTCTCTTATGTTATTAAATTTTTTAACATCCGTATTTTTTTTCTTTACTCAAGTTAACAAATAGAAAGTTTCTTTTTTTTTTTTTTTTTATTGTTTTTCCTCTTGTCACTATTCACAATGGATTCATCAAGAGCACAAAATCAAAATTCTTTATCAACATCTTATCATTTTGAGCCAAGTTCACAACAACAACTAAACAATGAAAGTTTTACAACTAAATTTCGACAAGCAATAACAGCTGCTGGAAAACGTAAAACAGATTCTCATCAGAGAAATACTTCTGAATCTGATTTAAATAGTTTAAATCCGAAGAGTCAAGTAAGATAATATGAAAAAGAAAAATCATTTACAAGAAATCACTAATTTTTTGGTTTTTAGGAACTTATTTTACGTGCAGTTGATAAAATAAAAAAAGACGATAGTCAACATGTTCTAAATACATTAGATGAAAGTCGAAATATATTAAGAAGTTCATTTGAAGAATTTAAACGTGAACAAGATGAGTGTCGAAGACAACTTGAAGAAATTTCAAAATGTAAAACAACAAAAGAAATTAGTAACGGTAAATATCAGATGTTTCTTTTTTTTTCTCTAATAAAAACTAATCTTATTTAAGAAAATGCTATTCCATTATCAATATTTATGCGAAAAAAACGTGATATTGATGAATTTTCTGATGTACGTTCGAATTCAACTACAAGTTCAACATATCGAGCATATTTTAAAGCACTTATTTCAACAGATCAAAATAATAAACAACATCCAACAGATAAAGCTGCTGTTCTTAAATATCTTCGTCGACGTGAAAGAAGAAAACATGCTGAAGAAAATAAAAAAAATAATCAATTATCTGATGATATGCTTGAAAAAGTATTTCGTTTAATACAAATATTATAAAATCACTGGTGTTTTTTTTTTTGTTACTTTTAGCAAACAGCAGAACTTATATTAAAAATGGAAGGTTTAGATATTAAATTAGAACATGAAAGAGCACGACAAAATCAAATTTTACATGCTCGTGTAAATGAAAAGAAAATCAAAACGAATAATATTATTCAAGTTAATGAAATTATCGATCAAGCTAATGAAGCTGATTTAGCGTAAATAAACAAAAAAACCAATTATTTTAAAACACCAAAAATTGATTTATTTCATTTTATAGTCGTCAACGTGTTGAAAAAACACATCGAGGAAAAATTGAAGCACGTGTATCAGCTGTACGTGATCTACAAAATCGTAGTCCAAAAAATATGATTCATGTTCAAAGTAATTTAAATGAAAATAATGATGAAAAATTAAACGAAGAACAAATTGAAACAACTAAAAAGTCTCTTCAATTATTAAATAATAACGATGAACATCGAAAGATGAATTCAACGACAACATCAGTTTATGGAGATGGAAATACAAAGTATCAAGTTGCGACTATTGATATTTAGTGAAACTTTCTATATATAACTGATAGTTCTAATTTAAAAAGATAACATTTTTTTGTTTCAAACTCAAAATAAACATTTCATCAGTTGAATCATCAACTTACAAAGTTAATCGTTTTTAGTTGGAAATGTTTAATCGATTGCAAAAGAAATATGACAATCTAAAGTAGATAAATAATACACTAGTATCAAATAGAGGTATACAGAGTAATCTTTTTTTGTATTTCATATTCTGACTGGAAAAAAGTTTTCTTACTCTTACCCTGCACAACTCTAATTTATTATAGGAATGGAAATTATTTATTGTTTTCACATAAGCAAATTTGCTTTTTTCTTAATTATAATATGAGTTAAAAATAAAACAGATATTTCTTTTCGCTATGAATGTTAAAGACATATATAGATGTTATTTTTTCTGGATGTTTTTTTAGCACTTTACTAACATGACCAGTCATGAAATATATGAACTCAAAACATTACTTTCTACAAAAAAACAAATATCTACTGTACTTGAAATTAATAAAATAAAGTTTAGATAAAATATAATTGATAATTCACATTATTAGTTTCTTTTTTCATATCATTATCATTCGAAATCAATGATTAATAAAATCATCTGAATCCTTTTTTTTTCTTATTATCTGCAGTTAAAGAAAGAAAAAGATTATATTAATCATACGTATGTTTAGTATTTTATTGCTTTTGGTTAGTTTTTCTTTTGTTAACATACACACAAAAAAAGAAGTGAATATACAATGACTGAAGATACAGACAAAGAGAAAAAAAAAACAAAAAAGAGTTTATTTAACCAGAAAGATCTTCAGCTTGATAAGCAACTTGATCATATAATTCAGCTTTTATCATTCGACCACCAAACCATCGACCATTAAGTGATTCAGCTGATTTTTCTGCTTCTAAAATAATTTTTATTTTTTTAATATATGTATACATATCGATGTTAATAAAATATAATTTTACCTTTACTATTTTTAAATTCCACAAAAATTTTCACAATTTGTTCTGCATTATCTTCTTCGCCTTGTTTTTCAGTGTAAATAACAACTTTATTAACTTCACCATATTTTGAACATTCTTCTACAAAAAAATAAAACAAAACAAACAGATAGATGCTAAAATAGAAAGAAACTAAAATAACAATTCAACCTGTAATTTCTTGTTGTAAATCATCATCAACTTCTTCTGAACTAACCATATTTCTTAATACACATACACGTGAATCAAGTCGACGTTGATTTAATTTTTGCATTAGTAAATGCCGTTGTTCACGACCTTAATTTTAAAGAAACAAAAGAAAGAAAAATTTTTCTCTATTAAAAAATTTATCAAAATATACCTTTAACACTAAGCTCTTCTTGTTGAGATAAACTAGCCAACGGATCATCAGTATTTTTTAAATCTGAAACAGTTTTTTGACTGTCGGTTATATCTAAATTATTTGATGATGGATTTTTTGGTAGAACAAGTGAAATTGATGGATATTGTTGTTGTTGCGGTGGTTGTTGTTGTTGTTGTTGTTGTTGTTGTTGTTGGGATTGTAAATCAACTTTTAATCCAACAGGTATTGGTGGTTCTTCTAATAGAGTAGGTTGAGGTATTGTTAATGATGATGGTGGTGGAGGAATAATTACTAGAATTATATTTATTCTTTCAATATAAATAAGAGAAAAACATAATGTTTACGCTGAGGAGGTGGAGGTGGTTTTAGCGTTTGTGATGTTGGTGTAGAAGTAGGAAGATTACTGACAAGTGGTGTCGCAAAACTAAACATAAAGTTTTTTGTAAAAAAAGATCAAAACAAAAAAATGATACTAATGATCTACTTCGAAAGAATTCCAGGTGAACCAATAATTGATGGTTGAGGAATTACATTTGGTATGGCAGCAGTTGTATTGAGTATAGTAGAAATCACTAAAAGTAGAATTGAACAAAAAATAATACTCATCAATAAAAGAAAAACGATTTTTATACTGGATGTTACAGCTGATGCACCACCATAAGAAGCAGCCGAAAGAGCAGCTGCAACTGTTGTTGGTGCAATAGTACCACCAAGAAAACCAACTTGTGTTAATGGATTATTGATAATTTGTGAAGTAGTCTAGAGAAAAAATAATTAATTCATTAGATTTTATCATTTCGAAATTTATTCTACAACAATGGGTGGCGCATTAGTTTCAACATCACTAGCTTGTAGTTGAGCTGTGATTGTAGCAGCAGCTAATGCCGCAGCTGTTGGCATTTGACTTGCTATTGGTTGAGTCGAAGCAAATAAACCTTCAGGTGGTGTTATCGCTTTTCCTACTCGTAGATATTGTCCTATAATAAATAAAGAAAAAACAGCAATAAGAAATAAACGAAAATATTTCATAGTAAATATGGATCTAAAATAGGTGCTTGTGACATTTAGATAAAGAGAACATCCATATCTCACTTTCTGAAATAATTACTTTTCGGGATAATTATACATGAATAACTATGGTATATTAATAAAGGTAGATTTTTAGAGATGTTTGATATAGTGGCTGACATAGTTGCTTTATGTGAGGTCATTCTATTAGTTTTTGTTCTTTATTTGTATTCATCTTGATCATCAATTTGACAAATATTACAACAATTAAATTACTCAGTTTATAATCAAAGGTGCAGAACCTATCACTAAAAATAGAAAATTTGTCCTAACGAAGAGAAATTCTTAAATGATACTATGTAAAAATACGTAAGTTTTATCAATCATTGAAATCACTGATAGTTGTCGTACTTGATCATTCTAGAAATAATTCATCACAACTGAGCCAGGACGTAAGACTTCTTATGCTAAATACTGTTCATATAACATTAGTTGCCTCAAATCAAGATGAAACCGTCGAGGGTAAGGATAAGATTGATAGATTAGAGTGGAAATTAGTAGAATAATGAGGATTTCTAACTTGCTAGATTATCTTCGATGGTTCCTGTGCAGTTCGTAGAAACTAGTGTGTTATGTGCATTAAGAAAAATAAAACAAAGGTAAACTTAAACAGCAATGCAAAAAGACAAAATACTTTGATACTGTTTCCATTCAGAGAACAGAATAAATTAAAATACAAGAAATGCAAGTCGAAAGAGAGACTTATTTAATGATGAAAGAAAGTAATTGAATTGTTTTCTTTTAAGAAATTAACCATGCAATTTGGAAATGAACTTCGTGTTTTGATTGCTATGAAAGAAAAACTTTACGAGCTAATTTTCAACATTAGAAAGTTTTTATATAGACAATGATTCTCCGAAAATTTTCCTCTACATGCACGAGTACATGAGAATAATCATTCTCTCAGAAGAAATTAATTGATTGTTTTTCGTCTTTTGTAAAAATTTTCATAATAAGCAGTAGCCCATTTCTCAGCAAAACATAACCTACCACCAAGATCAAATAAATTCATTGAATTGATTGCATCTTGCGCTGCTTGAACTGTTTCATATTCAATAAAACCATAACCTCTAAAATTTCATTAATTAAAACATAAATATCATAATAAAAAAAGATGATACACATACTTATGTTTTCCTGTTGCTGTATCTTTTGCCACTGAAGAACTTTTAATTTTTCCTTAAAAAAAAAAACAAAAATATGACATGATTGTCGTTTTCAAAAAATATATCATCGTTTTTTATTTACCAAAAGCTTCAAATACACTTTGAATATCTGTTTCAGTTAAATCTGGATGAATAGAAGCAACATAAATTCGATTATAATTTTTTGCTTCTTCTGTTAATTGATCAATAATGGGTTGTGCTTGTGGCATGTTCGAAGGTCGACCAACCTATTTGTATAACAGAAAATAAAAATTAATAATAAAAAAAAATTGTTTTTTGATTTTCTTTTACTTTAATATTTCTTCCACCTAGAATAACTCCATTCATTTGTTCAATAGATAATTGTGCTGCTTCAGGTGTTTCATATTCAAGAAAAGCAAAACCTTTATGACGATTAGTTACTGGATCAAATGTTAATGAAACTGATTTCACTGGACCAAATGGTTGAAATGCTTGTTTAAGCATAGCTTCATTTAATTCAAAATTAATACTTCCAATATAAATTCTAAAATTGATATAAAATGAATATTTCTTTGAATTTAATATCATAATATAAAAAGAAATATTTACCGACACATTAATAAAAGTGCTTGTTGTTTTTTGATTAAATCTAATTGTGCCCGTTGTTGATGTTGTTGTTGTCTAACAAGAACATATTTAACACTTTGTTCCAACGCAAATTTTTTTGCACGTTTAACATTATCATCATCAACTGGTCGAACTTTATAACGTCCTGTGTCACGTTTAGATCCAGGTCCTTGAAATAATGGACCACGTTGATCATATTCAATAACATTTATAAATGGTGCAAATGGAGTAAGTTCACGTGGTAAACGTGGTACATCTTGAAGTGTAATTTTTTTTTCATTAGAATTCGTTGTTTGACCATTGTCTAGAAAAAAGATAAAAAAATACAAAATATAACAAATATAACCTCTTTTTAGAGAACATTTCTAGATGATCAGGCATATATGGACAGCATGTTCGATTAATGTTGTCACTGAAATAGGGATAGAGAAAAGAAAGCGAAAAACAACAAGATAATTTCAAAAAAAAAAACAAATTTCGTAGTTTCTTTCTTTCTTTCTTTTTTGTTAATGATAAGTAGAATAATGTTGAACACCTAAAATAGGGAGATAAAAGAAGACGACAAAGTAAAAAAAAACAAAAGATATTTTCAAAAGTCTGTCTGAAGTCTTTTCTTTTTTTTGATGTTGATAATTGTCTGTAGATTGAAGATTTGTATGTCGAAACTTATTCATATTGATAAATGTTTTTCTGCAACACGGAGAAGAAAAGAGAAAAAAATACAAAACTGAGATTTTTTTGAAAGATAATTGATCATTAATTTATATAAAAAGAAAAGACATGCATAACAAAACAAATCTGTTTCTATTTATAGAAAAATATAAAATTAAAGTAAATACAAAACTCACCTGTTATCATTGTATTTGAATGATCAGGAATCATTGTTTCTGTCATTATGAAAAATATTTATATTTATCTGAAAATATTTCTATTGTAGTGAAGATTCCACAAAAAAAAATAACGTTTTAATAATAAATCGCAAAAGATATTATTCATTCTGTTCTTATCTTTATGTATATATATATACAACAATAAAAAAAAATATATATCTTGTTTAATTTAAGGTACAATTAAATAGGGTTGACATGGAACAAATTTATTTTCATCATGACAATCTTGTAACCAATCGAGTGAGAGAAATTTTACTTCGGGATTTGTTTTTGATATCTAAAAGTATTGAACGAACATAAATAAATAATTTGATGAAAGTGAATGTTGTTCTTTGAATATTATTTAAGACTATATCTTACAAATAGATAGATTATTTAAATTGTAAGAGTATAAAAAAACAAGTATATTTACCAGTCAGAAGTATTATTCAAAAATATATATGTAAATCAAAAAGTAGTTATAACACTGATTTATTGAAGCTTCATCGAAGCATACTTTCAACAAGAGCCTTTCGAATTCATAATTTTTGAACTCGGACACAATCAAACTATGCTTTGATACTGTCAATAAAGTTTTCTAATCGAGTACAGATAGTTGTCCCGAAGATACGCGATATTTTGTTCTGCATTTGGTGGTTAGCGCACTCTACAAATTTGTCAAACTACTAGAGCTCATCACACTCACATCGAGTATATAGGTGTGCGGAACCAAAAAATAAAACTTTACTAGAAATCAGATTACGAGAAAAATGTTTGCTGGTTCTAGAACACAAGTTTATAGTAAAATATTTTATGATTTTTAGCAAAATTATCTTAAAATGAGTATTGATGAATTATTTTAGGTGTAATATGAATAAATTTTTGAACAGTTTTCTTTAGACCAAAATCGAATAAATTTGGTTGGACACATCTTCTTTAGTCTGGAGCCCATCTGAGAAAGTCTACTTTTAGCTAGAAATTATTTTAAAGGATGAATGTACACTCTTCACTAAAGGAAAGAACTGTAACTGTGTATCTTTGGTATAAAAATTTGTTTATACTTTTTCAAACTCTTGATTCCATATTCGATTTGTAATAACATATTGAACATCTGATGTAATTTGTTTTTCTAATATTCCATCATAAGCATAAATAATTCGACGTATATCACGAAGTGTATTATCATCAAAATCATTCATGAATACATAAAAATGTTTTCCATGAAAAAAATTTGCTAATTCAAAAGATTTTTTATTTGTTTCTGGTTCATCTTCATCAGTTTCAGCATTATAAACTAAAAAAGAAAATAAATTATTATATAACAAAATTCTAGTTTTCATGAGAAATAATAGCATCGACATCTGGTGAAAAAGAAAAAATATTGGCATTTTTATTGGTTTGAATAATGTACATTGTACCTTAGTGTATAGTCAATAAAATGAAATGTAAGAATTTGTTTCGATTTTATGGATTCGTAAAACGTAATGCAGTCATAAACAACAGAGCATCTCTTGAGGATATGAAAGAAAAAAAATCGCTTTTTACGCAACATAAACAAGCCTTATAAGTAAGTCATTTAGTTTGTGAAAGAAGAGTTTGTGCTCTATCGATTGATATAAAAAGATCGCCTGTTCAAGGATGTTTTTTTTTCAGCAAAAATAATTAACATCTTTTATTCCGATTATATGTTACAAATACATATGTTTAGTGAAGTGAGTGCACACATTTTAGTACAATTGAAATACTAATGAAATTTCGACACAACCACTACCTATGCATAGATACGACAGAATGAAGAGATAGTTTTTGTCAAGTTGCTTTCGAGTTCAGTAGTACTATTAAATAAAAGTAAGGATCAATTCAAATTCAATGAAAAATGATGTCGGATATTTTGCAATTTTTTAGTTTTGGAAATTAGAAATTTTATTAGAAAAATTTAGGGTAACAGTTCTCACAAGGATTTTTTGATGCAGCAAAAAAAGTTTCGTTTGAATTTCAGTTGCTTCATCAGTTATATTTTCCTAAATAGTAAAAACTAATACTGTTAAGAAAAAGAAAAATATGATTTCTACAAAAAACAATCTAAGTCTATGTCTAGAGTAGAAAATGCCTACTATACGTTATTGAATTGAATATATAATATAGTTATATGACCTTTGACTAACTTAGCTTTTGTATTCTGATTGTTGATTATGTATTCGAGTGACAGTTAGTGGAAGACAACTGTTTTTTGAAGACTTAATAAAGATAAAACGATTAGAAAATGGGTATCATCCATCGATTGATTCAGAGGAAAGAAAGGATGAACTACATAAAGTCATTTCTATGAGAGACAACTATAAAAAAGGACTGATTCATTCAAAATTTTGAAACATAATGGATGATCCATAAAACAAATGGAAAACTTCGATTTTCTTGTTTTTGACGGCAACAACACAATGTAAAGATACCATTCAAAGTTTATTCGAAATTGACAGGTACGCAGTTGCCGACTACGACTGTCAAAAAACAAAATAATTATTAGAAATATGTTTAAATAACAGTCTCATCGAAATTTAAACTGTGCCAAAAGATATATCATGAAGTATTGCCTCGCGAAGTTGCGCAACTTTTGAACAAACATACAGTACGAAGAACAATATTTCAAGCAAAAATTAGAAAACGATGCACAAGTCTCCTTCTAACAGCTCTATGCCATTGGGAATAATCTAACGGATTTTGTTTTTCGACTTAAAAATTATACCAATTTGTTCAGAATTAAATTCTGCATCCAATGATATACTGATAAACAATTCCTAGAACATGTCAACTTTTGAGAAACAGGACTATTGATGCTACATATTGTAAGTTTAGCATCTTGAAGAAATCGTTCGATATCGCAGTCGGACAATGAAACAGTCATCAATCTTTCTAATTTTTCATCGACAAGAAAAACTTATTTAAATGAATTTTTGCAGAGCAACAACAAGTTTCCTATTGAATGAGCTTAGAATGATACGTTTGAATAGTAAAGGGTGATCCAAAAGTCTTGGGCCCTCTCAGAAAAATTGTCCATTCTCCCTAATAGTAAACTCAAAAATGCTCAAACTTTGGTATCTTATCCCTTGTAAGTAGGCGAATGTTACCCAAAGTTTCATGTCTCTATCCCTTATCATAAGGGAGATATATAGGTTAACATTCTACAAATCTTATTTTCCCCCAGTGTAAAAAATAATGGTTGGTGCAGAATACATCTACGTGGGTCACTTTTGTGTTTCATTTTTCCACCACTTAATACGTTCTATTAAGAAAACAAAATATGCCATAACATGCAGCGTGAAAAGCTCTACAATCTACACGGTAAAGTGTGTTTTAATTATGTAATTTTTGTTTTCGAAAAAAAGCAAAACTCTGTACAATTAATTTGTGCCATTGCCAAAACTGCTCGCGCAAAGTTTTGCTTTTTTTTTGAAAACATAAGGTACATAGTTAAAACAAGCTTTTCTTTGTAAATTGCAGAACTCTTGACGCTGCATCTTGTGGTATATTTTGTTTTTTCTTAATAAAATGTATTAGGTGACAAAAAGGTGAAAAGCAAACAAATTTTTCGTTCGTGTCGAAAAAAACGATTTTTTTACGACGGCGAAAATTGATTGCATGGAGTTTTGCTGCTTTTTTGGAGCCAAAAACTATATAATTAAAATACGGTTTATTGTGTAAATTGTAGAGCTTTTCACGCTGCATCTTATGGTATATTTGGTTTTCTTAATAGAACGTAATAAGTGGTGGAAAAATGAAACGCAAAAATGGCCCATTTATTATGCGCCAACCATTTTGTTTGGACTGGGAAAAATAAGATTTCTAGAGTATTAGCCTATATATCTCCTTTATAATAAGGGAAAGAGACATGAAACTTTGGGGTAACATTCGCCTACCTGCAAGGGATAAGATACCAAAGTTTGAGCATTTTTGAGTTTACTATAAGGGAGAACGGACAATTTTTCTGAGAGGGCCTAAGACTTTTGGATCACCCTTTATTTTCGTTCTTGAAAAACCAGAAAATTAAACTGTCTCATCGTTTTATGGGTCACCAATTAATCAAAAATATAATAATATTCATATTACCGTCATCATCATCAGAAGGCGTCATCTTTTTTGTTACATTTTTTGGAACTATGCTTTCTTCATCATCGTCATCATCGAAAGTTGTCAGTTTTTTTTTAGTTTGTGATTTTCGTTTAGTATCTTTTGAAATTACAGGTTCATCATCATCATCATCATCAAATGTTGACATAATTTTTTTAACTGATGTTTTTCTTATTACATCTTTTGATAATGAATATTTTTCAGTTTTTTCTTCTTCTTCTTCATTATCATCATAAAAATTCATTGTTTTTCTTTGGTTTTTTTCTGATATTCGATTTGGTGTATCTTTCTTGATAGTACTACTATCATTATGCGATCCTTTTAATTCATAATTTTTCTCGGATAATAATTGATTTTGTTTAAAACAATCAAGTATCCATTGTTTATTAACAATAAATCCTTTTCCTGTTTTTTTAACTTGTGTATATTTTGGTGTATTTGGAAATGCACAACTGAAATTTCAAATAAAATTTTAATATTTTATTTTTATTCGAAAATTAAAATCATATAAACATACATGAGATGTGTACATGTTTCATCCCAATCATCATTATAAATAGCGCCCATTGCTGTTGCTTTATTACGTAATTCAGATCTTAATGGATTTTGAAAGCCACTTAAAACAAAAATAACACTTTTCATTATTTTAGATTTATCTTGAGCTAGAATACAAATAGAAATTATATTAAATAATAGAAACAATAATATATTTTTTTTTTAAATTACTTTTGCTTCGTTTAGTTTCATTCTCATTAATTGATGATTCGGATTCATTTGATATACGACGTTTTGATAAACGATTTGGAGTATTCTAAATAATGATAATCTATTTCTGTTTTTCTTTTTAATATTAAAGAATTTCTTTTTCTTTACTTTAACATCCTTTTTTAATAATGTTTGAATTTCATTATCATCCATTGATTTTCTACTTAGTAATTCATCAGCAACATTCGATAAAGCACGTATTTGATCACTAGCACTTGGTTCGGAAGTTTTTAAAATTTTTTCAGCTTGTTTCTTAGCAAAAAAAGAACCAATTTTACTTTGTTCTTTACTAGTTTCATCATCATCATCATCGTTATCAATAACAACAGAAGATTTATTTAACGATTCTGTTTGATTCGTTTCATCGGATGATGTTGATGATGAATATAATTTAATAAAACATAAACCAAATTGATTTAAACGATTAAATTTTTGTTCACAAATTATTTTTAATCGATCCCATTTTTCATTTAGACATGTTTTATTTAAATCATATGATTTTAATAATTTAACTTGATTACGATTTGTATTTGAACGTGATTCACTTGGTGTCATAAGAAGTGTTGCTGGTAATAATAGTGTCCAATCGTCTGTTTTTGATGATGATGATCGAGATACAAACAATTCAATAAATGCACTACCATTATTACCAATATCAATAGATGATATTGAACTAGATTTTTCAAATTCAAGAATACATGTTATATGTTCGTCACTACCTTTCGATGATAACCATTTTTTATATTGTTCAGGTTTTAATAAATTTTCGGCACAATGAATCTAAACAAAGAAAATTATCCAATCAACATATAAATATTTTCTTTCTTAAGACTAACTCGATCTTCACTAGAACAAGAAAGAACATTTCGAAAATTAATCAATGGCATAGAAACTGTTTGGTTAACTAAAATAAATAGAAAAGATTTGTAATTAATTATTATAGAAGTAAAAAAGTCATACAAATCAATTAAAATAAAATGAAACCATCAAGTCGTAAGAACATTTATGATTGGTAAAATAACTGATAATGTGAAAAAATTTACAATAGAGAACGCTACTGAATTTATATTAAAGAGGGCGCTAAAATACTTCGATCACTTTTTATGCTTCTATTCAAGCAGATATGTGAACCGTCAATGGAACATATGAAAAAAAAAATATGTATTTGATTGTAAAACCTTGAATGTCGTAAATCAATTTTTTTAAATAGTTATGTCTGCATTCTTGTTAATAAGTTTTCTATCATCGCTTGTTCCTTTTTCATTTCGAAATTTCTCAATATTAAGGAAATTTAAAAAAAAAAAATTCATCTAAAACTTCCAACTGCCGTCGTTGAAGACCGAGACTTTCTTAACTGTAATCGTCGAAAAGTGCATCGATTAACACAATCTCTATCTCCGAGCTTTATTAACAAGTGTTGATTTCGAATAAATCCTATCTTTGTATGTAGTATGCTTGTTCGCATTAATAACGGTTTGCCCGCAGTTTTTGTTCGGTTCGAATCATATTGATTATGAGTATCACTACCAAATTTTATTAACAAATAGAAACTGCAAGAAAAAAAAAATCTCGTGATATTTGTGTTTGATAAAATATATTATTGTAAATGCTGAAAACTAGAAATAGAAACATACGTTAGATTACATTGAAAAATAGTGTGTGTGTTAGAAACAACAATCGAATTAAAATTAGTTTATAATTAACTAAGATATTAGAGCAATTGTTTCTGAATTCAATGTTGTAAATATTGTCTCTTGAGAAGAATTTTGTTCATCATTATTTACATTTGTTGAAGTATTGATCGATTGTTGAGCTGCAGTAGTGAAAACATTAGATGACATTGTTCTATAGGAGTCAGTTAAACTAACTATACGATATGGATCACCATCAGCAGCCCATTCTTCAAGCATATACATTCTTGCACGAACTATATCATTCAACATAGTTTCATCAATTGAATAAGTATTTATACTACTATGCATGAAAGTAAAAAGTAAAGTAGCTGGAATAAATTGTAGAATACTTAAAATATAATCAATAACTTCACCATAATTGCGACCTTTATCGATCTGATAAAGAATACGTAAACGACGAAGCCATAATTCAACTTCGATAGTCGTAAATGGAATACAAGTATTATGTGCATCATAAAAATTTGGTAATCGAGTGTTATCAAGAACAAGTACATAACGAGGATGATGATTTGATGATGAACCATTTTTATCATTTGATTTACAATTACTGAATGTAGATTTCTGTATATGAAGACGAGAATTTGATGTTGGTTGACGTGATGAATTTATACGATTTGTATTATTACGAATTATTGATTCATCATCTTGATGTTGAGTTGATTCAAATGCTGAATCACTAGCATGAAAACTTTTTGATTTCATTGATGGCTAGAAATAAATAAAAATAAAATAAAAATAAATTCAATATCATTAATCACTTGTTCAAGTTTTTGTTGTATTGGAAGTGAAACAAATTTAAAATATTGAAGTTGTTTCATTAAAACATCTTTACATGTTTGTTTAAGATAGTCAATCATATATTCATCAGCTAATAAAAGAAAATCTTCGATATTATCATTGGTAATTTGTCCATTAAATTGTGGATAAATATATTTTAATAATTCAAGTATACTTTCACTTTTTTTACCTTCTAATATAATTTCATGAGCATTGTGCTCTTTAAATTCACCATCAAACATTCGACTAAATACAGGTGAAACTAATGATAATAATAAGCGATGACAATAAAATTTTTCTTTTTCCACAACTAAAATAACATCAGGCTTAAGAATTTTTGATGAATCAGTAAAATAATCATATGGGGAAGGTAGTGTTGATGATAATCGAAGTAATTCTGGTGTCCATGGAGATGATGAGGACACCATTTGGTATGTGATTCGATAATAACTATTAGAATTATTTTCTTTTTCTATTCATTAGAAAAAAAATGAAAAAATTACACACTACATTATTTCTCCACCTTTTTGTTTTTTTTTGCTTTTCTGTTCTTGTTTTACTAGATTACTGTACATTATTGCACATGTGTTTCGGTTTGATCTATCAAAATGATTGAAGTAGACAGAAGGAATAAAAAAAGAAAAGAAAAAGACAAATAACGATTTTGACGAGCAGAACTTCTATACGTTACGTATAAGTTTATGGAAGAAGCAAACGAAGAATGAGAAGAAAAAGGGTCTATGAATACATGTGTACTAGTCTTTAGTAAAGAATGTAACCAAAGCTTTACAACAATAGATAAAGACAATTAATATAAGAATAAAATGTAATACTACAATGAAGAAAAACAAAGCTTATGGATGTAAATATCGACCAACTTATTAATCATGTACAGATAAAAAACATATTTTATTGTCAGCAGTAAATAAAAGAATGACAAAATATGTAAAACAAAGAAGTTTTTTTGTTTTAACAAAGACAAGAAAATCTTCATCATTTTGTATTATTTAATTTATTTTAAAATATTGATCGGAATTAATTCATAATCTATCGAACACCGTATAGTTACTGTAACGGTACTTATTTTCTATATATTATAGTGAGAAGGATATAACATGAAATCAATTATCAAGAAATATACGTTAATTAGTACATATTTTGATTTATTTTCTGTATTCCTATTTCTTCCACATTATTATTGTCATCAAAATGAAATGAATCAATTAGTATGTTGTTATTAGTAATGTGATTTTCTCGACCATTGTTTCTTTGAATAATATCAAAATAATTTCTAAAAGAGTTAATACAAAGATTTCTTGTTTTCATAGATTCTTTGCTGACATTTTAGAGACATAGTGACCAATTCGAAACATTTAAAAGTGTTGTCTACATCAAATCATTTTCATCGTATAATCTGTCTGATGGTAGACGGATAAGTTGATAGAGCTTGTGTACTTACGCAAGATCTTATCGTATTTTTCACGTTGGTCAAATCATATTTTTAATCGAATCTAAAGTTAAATTAAAATAGGCTATCAATATCATATCGAATATATTAAACGTTTTCTAATAAGATTTTGATTTCTTCTATTTTTTGTTAACAGTTCAACCACTTTAATATTGATCGATCTGAAAATTCGGTTTAGATAATTTACAAGAAGAAAAACAATCGAAAATTTACCGATGAATATTGGTGATTCATAATCAAGTTATCAATAAAATATAACTGAAAACCTTTATAATGGAAGATCTATCCCTCGAACAATTTTCATCGGCAGAAATGATTTGTAATACATTGATATACATTCATAAGATCCTCTTTTTTTTGTTTTATAAAAGTCCCTTACTTTCAATAATGTCCTGAACAAATATATGATCTTATTCTGTCCATGTCTAATCAAGATATTCATCATTTATTGACTCTAACAATATGGAATCATTGTGAACAACCAATTGATGAATCCTTGATTTATGTTAAAAATTCTATGTTGATCAGTAGTTGATATTTAAATTCATGACTTGACTAATTTACATATCGAGTGTTAACTTTTTGTTAATCTATTCTATCATGAAGAAGTAATTGTTTTTCGATTGTATTAATTATCAATATTTTAGCTTTTGTACGATGATCTTAATGACGAAAAATTTGAGACTGGAATTCGTCCTAGTTTCAGCGATTCTTTTAAATTGTGATGCAGCAAATGGTCTAGATTTTGGCGTATTGGCAATGTTCGGTGTTATCGTTGTTGGTGTTTGCGTAAGCGTAATCACACAAAGTATTAGAAAGCAAAATATTGCTCTGTCTTCAAAGAAATTTATGGTATCGAATTTCTCTCTGTATATTCAATCATCCCATATTCCTCTCAAACTTCATCAAATATTTTCTTCGTATGATTCTCATGTACACAAATCTTTATTTTAAACTTGATTGAATTGAATTGCTAGATTTTCTGACTTGTTTAGCTCGTGTCTCAATCATACATATATCTAGTTCGATTTTTCTATAGTTACTTGTTTTGTGACATAATTAATAAAACTATTCGAGAAACTATAACTTATTTTTTTACATATCTTAAAGTACTATCTGACTATATTTACTCACAATATAATTCCTTTTTTTTTTATAAAATATGATTTAAAGAGAGTATTGAAGTATATTGAATAGAAATTTACATTTTCTCTTCCATAGACCGTGACAAACGTCGTTGATATATGATCATAAACTATATATCAATAACAGCTCCTTGCAATATATTAACCATTACTTCCTTATTGTATTTATGGAGAATTAAGTAAAAAGAGACTGCAAAAAAATGTTTCTCAAAATGAACAGAACAAACCAATTTCCCTGTGACTAGCAACAGCAGCTACATCGTGTTTCACATTTTAATCTCGCAGAAATTGTGCTAACAGCTTTTTGTTATCGAATGGCATTGAACAATCATTGTAGACACTGAAAATATCTTCTAATTCTATTTATTTTGAATATCAGATCAGCTTAATTAATATATGACTTAAACCATAGCAAAATTAATTTATTCTAATTCGATTAACGATTAAAGCGTTTTTTTAATGTACCAAACTGAAAATGAATAGATACCATCAAAAGAAAAATAACATTCAAGATTAACTCTATTTTTTGTTTTCGTTGATTATATCGAACAAACTTAATAATAAAAGTCTTATTATCTGGCTCAAATTCTTCTTTAATTCTTCGCAACAATCTTTACTCTAAAGAAAAAACGCTTTTTTTCTTTTAAATAAGAAATCTTAATTCAGACATTAAAATCTTTTCAACATTAAAATTTTTTTGATTAATAATAATAATCATAATAAGAATGTGCATGGCATGCATATGGTCAATAAACGAAAAAAAAAAAAGAAACGGAAACGAAACGAAAAGAAAAGAAAAAGAAAAAGAAGAGTACAATTAAAGAGACTGTAAAACAACAATCACTTAATATTTGTTCATTAGTTCTGTACAATTTTTAACTTTTGAACATATCTGCAAGTAATTTTGACATTGATGTATTTCCAATCGTACGTGCAAAATAAGTTTTTTCAACTAATAATGATGGAATACTCCGTAATAAGGGTAATGTTAAAAGTAATCGACCAAAACTAAAAGAAATTTTCATTAAAAAGTACTAAACAAAAAAAAAAAAATGAAATAAATTTACCGAGTTGGTTGTGTTGGATTATGAATTTGTGTAAATTGAGCCAATGTTATTTGTGCTTGATCTTGTAAATTTTCAACCATTTTTGATTCTCTTAATGATCGAATATCTAATTTTAAAAGGATAAAAGATTTTTTTTTTATAAAAAGAAAATTTTCATTTATATACCGAAACGAAAAAGAACTATAGCTTTTAAACAAGCAAATTCAATTGGATCAAGTTTTAATTGTTTAAAACGATATAAAATATCATTTAATAAACGATAAATAGACTTTCCATTTTCATTATCTAATTGATAACGATTAAGAGCTGTTGTAAAAAGAGGACCACCATTATCTAATGATGATGAACATTGTATTGCCCAAAGAAGAAATAATTCTGACCACGATTCTTCTAATAAAATCAACTGAAAAAAAAACAAAAAAATTTATTTGACAGATGGAGAAAAAAAAAGTAATTTTTTTTGTTCTTGAAGATTAACAATGATACTTCTAAATCTCTTCTACTTGACAATTTTTAGTTCATCTTATTATCACTCTTATGTTGATTGAATGTGAATTTATTTATTTCTTGATCCGTCTTTCATCATTTGATTATTTGAATAGACAACGATATGTATCGAGTTCATCAAAAGATGTTCACGTTTTCAAATGACATGATATTTCAGGATTAGAATATGTCAATAAAAAACATTATTTGAACTTGTTTCTTTTGATAGACACAGATATATATATATATATGTGTATATAAATATAAATAATACCTGATCACGAAAAGGTAAACTTGAAAATGTTGGTAAATTACGAATCCATTTAACAATCATTAAAAGTATTTGTGCTGATGTTGCGGATATTTGATCATCTGTTTCATTTGGAAATACTTGTGATGTTGATAAATCACATTCATCTTAAATAGAACGCAAAAAATGAACAAATTTTGTAAGAAACAATACGAGATGTTTTGCTTTATTATCTACCATCTTGTTTAATTGATGATGTACTACCTTCACCAGGTGATGAAGCTGGATTAGAGTTCGTTGGTCGATGATGCATAACTGATACTGTTGTACCATTACCATCACAATTAAAATCAATTGAATCAGCACGAACTTGAGCACTATTACGTGGCTGACGTTCATTTTGTACAGCTTAAAACACAAATTCATATAATTCTTTTTTTTTCAATACATATAATAGTGGCGAAGCAAGAAGAACTTGGTCTTAACCCTGTGGCAAGATTTTTGAAAGAACCATATTGAAACTTATATTTCTTATATTTTCTTTGTATCAAAAATACATATAAATTTCTGAAAATGAGATATGTATATTAATATGTTTCATTGCCAAGTTCAAAAATCTTTCCAGAGGAGGAGAGCTGAGCCTAAAATCCTGGTTCTGCCATGGTCATACAAAGAGACTTTACCTTCTTTTATCATACCCATTTGTAAACACTAAAATAAATATCAAAATTATTTTATAAAAAAAAAAAAAAAAAAATTATTGATTTATATTACCTTTTTAAGTCGACAAGCTTGACATTGATTACGATGTGCTTTATCAACAATACACATACCCGTATTAGCTTGACATCTAAATAATGAATATCATATATTTCCATAATATTCTAAATAAGAAAAAATAAATCGAACCGATAGATTAATTTTCGTCTAACACTTCTTTTAAAAAATCCACTACAACCATTACACGCTAATATTCCATAATGTTTCCCACTTGAAATATCTCCACAAACAGCACAAATTAGATTATTTCCAACATTATGACTTGATGAAATTGTATTTGTTCCTACAACCCCAACAGCAGCCGCAGCTGCAGCAGCAGCAGCTAATTTAGCAGCTTGTTGATTACGTTGTTGCTCAGCAACAACAGCCGCTGCAGCTGCTTCAGTATATTTAGCCATATTAGCAAAATAAGCATGAGGTGAGATTGGATATGGTTGTACAACTGCATAACGATGATTTGTAAATGAATGAGGGCGAACCATTTTTGATGATGATGATGATGATGATGATGATGGTAAACACATTGAAAGAATACCAAATGGATTTTCAGCATTTGAAGCTGTTTTAGGAGGTATTAAAGAATTATAATAATTTAAATTTGGTTCTTCTTTTGGTTGAACAAGTTGTTCTTGTTCATCATTATTACTTTCAATACTACTATGATTACTATTATCATCATCATTAATTGTTGGACTTGTTTCATTTGGTGATGAACAATCTAATCAAAGAATAAATATATACAAATCAAATTCATTCCGTGTTTCTCTTTTTTGCTCATTCCGTTTTTTTTAGATTAAGATTTGCCGCTCACACGTCTCTTCTTTCTTATTCATCCTTATGAGAACAACAACACTACTCAAAATGATGATGATGTGTGTATGTGATTAATTTTATATAGAATCTATGTACTAGTAGCTACATTGCTTGACAAGTTTAACGATGTTAATTTAGCCAGAGTGAACACATACTCAGCATGATGTCTTCAAATCATTGATCACTTGTGCGAAGGAAAATGAAGAAGAAGAAAAAAAGAGATCGATGTGATGTGCGTCTAATTTGTTCTACTTCGTCGCTGCATGATTATTATTATCATCATCATCATCGCCTTTTTTTATATATTTATAGATATATGAAATATTCGATCGAGCAAAAAGAAGATAAGTTTTTTAGACTTAATTGGATAACGTGCTGTCGTTGTCGTCAACTTCCAATTCTCAATTTCTAGAAAGAAATCTATTGAATTATCATCGTGCAAATAACAATTGAACAGGCAAAGTCTAATCGAAAAAAAGAGAACATGTCATAGACAATAGAACGACAAGTGAATGTCTCAAGATAATCATTGTTCACTAGACAATTTACGGTTCGAAAGACTTACTCACGCACTTACATATCAATCGCAAAAAGTTTTAGGATATGTTTCATGGAAAAAAAGCAAAGACAAGATTAAAGAAACAAACCAAAACTTGCAAAAAAAGGAAAAAAAAAAGAATTTCTACGTAATATCAACATATACATACCATCGTTGTTTGTTGATTTATTATTATTATTATTATTATTATTGCTTTCATTAATATCCATAGTTAAACAGTCAAATGAAAAAAAGATAAGAAAGAAAAAATTTGTCTTCTTGCACAAAAAACAAAAATGTCAAGTGTTGAGGTGTAAATCAAGCGCGAGGCGTCGAGATCGAATGAAAGAGCACTACCAACCATCATCAGCGATCAACTTAATTTCGAGTGGTTGGAAAGAGAGAGAAAAAGAGCAAAAGAAAATCTTTCATTGGTTCATATCCGTTAAAGATTTGAGGAAAAAAGAAAAAAAAATCTTCGTCTCTTTTTCTTCTTCTTTTCTTTCAACGAATCAGCTTCTTCACAATTTTCTTCGTTCCCTTTTATGTGACATGTCAGAGAGCGGTATGGCATACAAAACAGGGAGAGAGAGAGAGAGAGAGAGAGAGAGAAGAAAAAGAGATTTACTGCTATTGCACTGACTACCAATGTTGAAATTGGGGATTAATAAGAGGAACCATCGGATATGAAATATTTTTTTTTCTTCTCTTCTACTAAGACTGAATCAGGCACGCATATATTCAATGTTAAAAAAAAGAAAGAAATCTTTGACATACACATATTTATCAAGTAAAGCAAAAAGAAAAACAGGAAGAAAATTGTTAGATTAACTATCGAAGAAAATAGTAAAATTAATTTGAATATGTAGATCAGTGAATTGGTGAGAGAATTTATAATACATAGATATTTTTATTTACTTATAGTCTTTTAAATAACAGAAAAACATCTCATCAAGCTTGTTTTTATTGACAGATGTATTGCCAACAAAAAAAAAACGAATGTCAATTTCTTTCTTTCTTTCTTTTTTTCTCTCTTCATCAAATTGAATGAACAACGACGAATGCGTGTTAAAGGCTTATCATTTCAATTTATTTTAACAATATATGCCATCCTTACTAGTAAATCTAACATACACCTAGATATAGTTTTAAATCGTTGAATAAATAGAAAATGAATTTGATCATCAACATGTATAAAGACTATAGTAGGTATAATTGATGTGACACGTGTGAATTTAACCAAGCGAATAATGACTTTTTCGTCAATAGATGAAGAAGAAAAAGAAAAAAAAGGAAAAAGTTATCTTTTACAAAAAAATTCTATGACAGATGAATCGATTAGATTTCGCGTGCTCTTGGTTTTATGCATATTATATATGTGTTTTACACTTGAAATTTACCGTTTTTCTTTTCTTCTTCGTTTTTCTTTAACAATCTTTTCTTGTTTAATGAGACACGCAGCAAGTTATAACTATGCACTGTAAACGTCAATCATAATGTCGTCGGTCTGCCAACAACAAGTGGATTTGTCCTAACTTTGACGCGATTTGTCACACGCACATATTTCTAAACGTCATGCATGCTTTCGGAATGTCTCATTAGAGTTGAACATTTTTGTAATCTTTAGAATATAATAGAAAATTTCGTTTAATATACACACACGCTCTGAGTTATCAAAAAACAAAAAAAAAAAGAGAAAAAAAGGATAGCTTGTTCAATCACAGTGAATATGACAATTGGATAAGAGAAAAAAAGATGCTATGTATTCACACTCACAACTATAATAATAAAGGATGTTAAGGAGAACATCAAAAATATGAAAGAACAAAGAATTGATGAGGGTGTTGTCTTCTTCTTCTTCTTCTTCGCTTTTAGCGTAATCCAAATCCTGCAGCATTATCAATTGCTATAGAAAGTTTTTCTTGTAATTTTTCAATTGATGAGTAATCAGGAAGTAGAAGGGCATTGAAACATGTGTGTGCTGTTGGTAAACGATCAGAGTCCGGACCATTACGAGATATAATTAATTTTAATCTAGCTAAACCACCAATACTAAAAATAGACATCTTAATTGTTTTTTTTTTGATTAATTAAAAGACAAGAAATAACGTACGGAGCACGATCGCTACCAGTAGTAAATTGTAAAAATTTTCGTTTTTTTTCATCAGTAAATGTCATTAAGATAGACCAAAAATTTCTAAATTAAAAAAAAAAATTACAGAATTTTATTTAACTATATTCGTTGAACATATATGAAACTATTAATTATAGACAACCGAATCATACTCTTGAAAAGAGATCATTGACGAATAATAATTAAAAAAAAAAAGAAATATGATGTTCTATCTGTTACAATTAATACATGTATTAAATCCAATACAAAGAATATTCATAGGCATAAACTAACAATAGTTTAATGTTACAACTTTTTTTTTTTATTTATTCGATTCATATAATAAACTTAATCTTGATTCCACACATTTTCCACTATTTTAATTACTTGCGAATATGCTTCTACAGCTGGTTTACTTTCACAGGCATCATCTTTAATTAAGTGGAGAAAAACACTGTTCTTAATTAAGATGTGCTTATTCTTCCGATCTGAAAAAACGAATAGAACTTATTTTATTCTAGTACATCAAAAGTAACTCGTCATGTTGGACCAATAATGAACTCAGTTCAATCGTGATATCTCAAAATCGATAAGAAGATTTTTACTAAAGTAATAAAACACTGGAACTTCACTAGAGATAAACGAAAATGTTTCAAGATTCGGAGAGGGGGGGAGTCAGCCCTGAGTTGTAACCGATTGAGAATTTTTGAACCGGTCTGGTTTGGCAAGTTTATTGAATTATTATTGATCGGTTACTAAAAGTGACTTCAAAACAAAAATTCATTTTCCTTTTTGCACTTCAGTTTTTACAAATTTTCAGGAGAAGAAGTATCACGTTATAGTTATTTTTTGTATGTTAAGTTCTTAAAAATATGTGATACTTCTATATATAATACGCCTAAACATCATCAACCTATCAATTGATTGTTACAATCAAAGTCTTGAATTTTCTTACTCAGCTTTTTTAGACGAATCTAAATTTGATCTTTACCAACAGTATATAATATAAGTTTAGTTCTGGAAACACAGTTTTCATTGTGCTTTTTAAAAGATGGCACATACTTCATTGAAAGAAATAAAACAGTATAAATGATCTTGAATCAATAATGCTTGATGATTATGGTAAGAGTAAGCAAACTTGCTCTTAACAAATTTTATCCAAAAAAAATGGCGTATCTACAATATATTTTCCAACTGATAAAGATCGGTCGGACCTGCTTATAACACTGGCTTATTTCTCTCAAATTTTATAGATAAATCTTTAAAAACGATGAAAGATCTGTTGTTTCTTCAACCAATACCAGATAGATTACATTTTCTAAATAATAATCGAAAGACTTACCTAATTGTTGGACTATCTTTTGTATAACCACCATCATAATCAGCAGCTGAAGCAAGTTGATTAAAATCAAGTACTTGACTACCAGCGACAAGTAAATCAATTTCATCTGCGCGAAATAATTTTCTTAATGAACTATCACGTGTTACCAATAAAAATCCATGAAAAAAAGGATCAAATTGTTTTTCAATACTTTTGTTTAACAAAAGATCACTGTAAAGACGTACAAATTCCTATAGAATAAGAAAAAAAATTTCTTGATTAAAATTCTGAAGACTAAAGAAAAAAATTCGTTTGATAACCTCTCGATTAGCATTTGTTACCGGAATTGTATTTCCATTTTCTTTCAAATCAAATAATACTGGTGAATCAATTGCATCAGTAATAGCAACTTGAAATGTTAAACCAAATGCATCTTCAACAGTGATACCTTCATTTTGTTCATCAAATGTTAAAAGACTTTTTAAACTTCTATATATGGTCTGAAAGGAATAAATATTTCTTCAATAAAAAAATATTCGTAAAGAAAAAAAACAAAAGAAATCTACCGGATGTGATGCTTCGAGATCTTCAAAAGTACCAATTTTCCCAATTAATTTACGATAAATAACAAGTGGAAATTTAATATCAAGAATAATTGAATTATATATAGCTAAACCTAATAACATGCCTATTAATGTATATTCACGATCGAGATCTTCAGCTGCTGATGGATTAAACCATAAACAACGTGTTTCTTCATTTGCCATAAACATACCTAAGATGACAAGAAGACCTGTTTGCATTAAAAGAATCTAACATCGAACTCAGCATTATCTGTATATATATACATATAAGAAATCAAGCTAATAATGAGATTGTTAGTTGTTTCAATAAGTTTGATTGAAGGTTTGTTTGAATAGTTCTGCTACTAGGAGAATGAATGTATTAGCATTTCAATCAATTGTAGTTTTCTTATGAGTTTTGAACGATTAACTATGAGAACATCAGCGACATCTTATTTTGTTATTAAAACTATGCTCGACAAAATTTGCCTTTCTCTTATTGTACATAGCTTATGCCTTTGATTATCAGAGTAAGCATATGAAGAGTCTTGAGAACTTTTAGTAACTCGAAGTATATTGTAGACTTTCTTTTTCAGATAGATAAAAGAGTGAGCGAAGTACACCAAATGAATAGTTTATTTTCTAGAACATGATTTAAGAAACAAAATAAGATTTTACTCATATTTTTCTAATTAATCGTTCAAAATTTATGAGAAGAATAAAATGCATTGAACTGGTAAACGCACTCACTCTTCTCCACTAGTAGAAAAGATCGGACAAACCATTTAATCTTTTCTTATTACAATAGACATTGAAAAATATTGAAAACAAATACAAACAACTAATGTAATACATTTTGTATTAACAATTGGTACTCATTGATTCTTCATTACTATTTTAGTTGAACGTGTTATCCGTTAATTAATCGTCATCGACTAGATGTCTCATATTAATCTTTTATTCACCAATATCCATAGGTGTGGATGTAGCTATCGATTGTTAAAAAAGATTATTTTGCTTCATTGCTGTCTCTAAAAAGACATGACTTACAAAATCGATAGGTTTGGAAAAATAGTCTTTTTTAAAAGAATTCTTTTCCATCTACCGAAAAAATATACTGTGCGTACGTGTTATGTGATATATATCAGCGAAAATATTGATTAATAAATGAAATGCATTTCAAAAGCTCTCCAATAGTTTAACGAATAAAAGATGGTAAAACATGAAATGATCCTTGTGTTAGCCCTCAGAAGGTCAACAAGAGAATGAAGCACATGCAGCATAGAGTGTTTGAATAAACCTTACCACATTAGAATTCGATCAAAATATTTATTGTCGATTCAATGCTTTCATTGATAGATAATATCATGACTTAGAGACCAAAAAAATGTTTTTAAAACAATGCGTATCTTACATACATGTGTTGTTGCAAATATGTTTTCATATAGTCATCTTTTCTTTTATTCTATCAGTCATATCAAAAATAAAAATAAAAATAGATACCAATTTTGTCTGATCAACTCTATCACAGTAGAGAGAAAAATGTAAGATATTTCAAGTTATTAGAATCGTTGGTTTGTTTTAATGTTTACTGTAAGAGTCAAGTATTCTGCACAAACGCTAATGTATCTGGTTCATTAGCTCTCTCTGAAAGCAACATGATGATTAGGATGAAGAATTAAACTAACTCTAAAATTTTTCTATATGAGCTTAAATTTGAGAAAAAAAACTTTGCATCTAAAATCAAACATGCTCAAATCCATTCTCAGTTTTTTTACGCTGACTGTTGACAAAACATAAGTAATTTGAAGAAATTAAATTCAACATCAAATAAAAAGAAAAATTTATAAAATTAAATTCGTTGCTGAAAGAAAAAAGACAAATATAAAGTAACGCACCGTATTCTGGACTAAAAATTTGTTCAGTAATAAGTTGAAAAAATTCTTTTGATAATCCACCTAAAAAAATATGTAATAATATTTAATAAACGAAAGGAGAAAAAAATGATATTTCAAAGAAATTTTCAATACCTTCATCATGACCTTGTTCGCCTTCAAATTCGACAAAGAATTGTTTTTTAAGTTCCTCAGGATGTTCAATACCTTGATATTCGAGCTAGACAAAATAAATTGTCTTCTATAGAAAGAAAATTTGTGTGAGGAAACACATATGATTTTCACATACCGAAATAAGAGCATCTTCAATTAAATGATTACGTCGAACATGTATTTTAAAAAATGGATTTAAACGAATTGAACTAAATATATTATGAACAAATATTGAACGTCGTTGAAGATACATTCGTGCTTTACTTTCAATATTAAGTAATGCTTAAAACAAAAGAATAGAAACAGAAAATTTTTATGAAAATAAAATTTATATAAAATTACCAATTTTATTTATCGTTGATAAAAAAAATGGATAGAAAATAAATGAAAATTGAATAAAATTAGTTGGTTGTTGAATAAAATTTAAATATTCTTTTCTAATCTCAATTTTTTCATTAGCACATTCATTAATAAATACATCAAATGGATATTGACCATGCCGATATTCATTTGGTTTAAGACCAAGTTTTATTTGTAAAGGATTTTCATATGGTGATTCGATTTCATCTACTTGATTGGTTGATTTACGTGTTGTTGTTGCTTTTTTTGTTGCTGCTGCTGTAGATGTCGAAACTTCAGAATTATTTTCATCATTGGGTAGTTTTTGTTCATTTTCACGCTGTCCTTCATTATCACTAGCATCATCATTATACCGTTGACGACGTTTGACTAATTCATTTTCCATTTTTTCATTATTTTTACGTTCAGTTTCTATGATTTCTAATGAATCACGTTGACTACTAAGAAGATTAGCATAGAAAAGTAGACGTAATGCATTGACTCCTTCTTTCATTCCTAATAAAAGAAAGAAAAGCAAATGAATAAAATCCATAGTATGTAAATTGACGATGAACTACGAATGAAAAGCAGCTCTATAAATAATCGAAAAATGTTTAGTCTTTCTATTTCACCTATTCAATAACAGTATTCTGATAAATTAACCATTGACTAATAATTATTGCTCTTCAACCATCGATTGTATAGATTAGTTCTTAGCGCATGTAACCATTGCATATAAAAATATTCCGACGGCTAATATACTCGGAATGTGTTCAATTCAAATTGTATAAATCTACAGTCTACTAATAAATGATTGAGTCTATGTCAAATGAATTCTGTTATTTCAAAATCTATATGACTCTCATGAAGATAATTCTTTTGCTGAATTCACATAGAACTAAATATCAGTGCAATGGAATTTTCGACACATTATACAAGTAGAAAAATTTTTACATCTTATAATAGATCATTTTTTCGGAAACTCATTGTCATGCCAAAACAATGAAGACTAGATCTGAAGAGTAAATCATTCTATTTTTTGATTATTCGATGTTCAAGCAAAACTAACAAAATGTTAGCAGTTTAAGCACGGACTCATTTTTTCATAAACGAAACAAAAATTGTTGTCGTATACTTCGAAGGTTCTTCGCCTCTTTGAATATGAAAACTGAAACTTTCATCAACCACAGGATCACCCACAACGATCCAAAGAAAGTAGAAAACCATGGATAATTAAGATCGTAGAACAAAAGTCAAATCTTTACTCAAACAGTTGCTTCATATGAAATCGTATACAGATCTAAACATTTTAACGAATACGTAATCATCTACGACTATCCAAAGATTTACATTCTACAAACTAGTACGGATCCGAAACATGTTCATACATCTGAGTTATAATCGATTTACACACATCTCAGACTTGTGGATTTCTATAATGATGTTAGACATACAACAATATTTTCGGATTTTTTCGGATGATCATCATTATTCAAGGGGTGTTCGTGCTTTCTTTGGGTAGTTGTTCGTGATCGTATGGTTAATAAGAGCTCTTGAAACTGTAAATAAACAAGCGTCAACCTTAAAGAATTCATCACCTGGTTCACTAGATAGAAATTCGTCATTGTCAGATTCAATTTGTACATGACTACACCAACGTAATGCGTGCAGAGTTATATATTGTTGTACATGCGAAATATAATCATTTAAATTGTTTGTATATTTTGATACAAGACGTACAAATTTTGCTTGTGCATCAATAGATAAATTAGTTAAAATTGAGTAAAATAAACGAGCAATATCAAAAAGAAAAGATGGATCAGAAAGATATGGTAATTGAAATATAATAAAGAATAAATTAAAAAAATTTGCATCAGTTTCAAGTTCATATTGTTTGGATTTTAGTTCATATTGTAATTGATTTAATAATAAATCTAATGATTTATGAATTGTTAAAGAAATATGATCTTCATAAGAACATAATAATTTTATTGAACGTTTCATAGCATCAATATCTAATGTTATTTCATCATTATCAAGTGTTATCCGAGGATCATGTACGAAAAAACCTAAAATTCATTTTAAAGAAAATAGATTATTTTAAAAAAAGAATAAATGAATAGTTTACTTTTTGGTGTAGCACTTGCTGTTGATAAAAATTCTTTATTCATTAAAATATTATTTGAAAAATCTTCTTTTAAAAAATTATTTAATAAATTTAATCGATTTGAAAAAATATCTTCTATTGATTTATTTAATAAATTCCAATTATTTATGTTTTTACAATAATTAATCAATTCTTGAAGATTATTTTCTGACAAATTATTTATTTTAATTTTTTCTTCATGTAATTTTATCATATTTTCATCCACACATAATAGTACATGTTCCAAACTAAGTCGAATAGCTTCAGCAGCTACTTTATTGCGATCGTCTAAAATTGTTGTATCGTATTTAAATGATGAACTTGATCGACAATGAATGTTTGAACATTGAGCATTTCCTATTGATTAAACAAAAGAATCTTAATGAAAACTGAATTGAATTAAATCTTTTGGTTTATATACCACAACCATGAATTAATTGATGAAAATAACGATGAATAATTTTTCCTGCTAGATAAAGGAAAATATTTCATGGAGCAAAAAAAAAAAACATTAATTTTCAAATCTATACCGGCTGACATTGAATTTCTTTGAATATGTATAGATCTTAATACTATTTGCTTTCTAGAAGAATATGAAACTTTTATTTTGGAAAAATATTCTATCCAATAATTATTTGTTATTAAATCTCAGTTATTGTTTTGTCAAATACTTCCTCAGATTTATACTACAGAGATATTTTAATTATTTGTTTGCCACTATTTTACCACAGCTACGAAGTATATATGCCAATAGAACGTGGATGAAGCTAGGAAGAAAAAAATGTTAAGGAAAAATTCTGCAGAGGGCGTTTGTACATTTATTTATTGTGTTGAAAAAAAGCGGGAATATATGTTTTAATTAATCATTAAACAATGAATACAGCTAAAAATGTGAGTCTTATAGTTAATTATCTTTTTAATATATTACATAGAATAATTATAGAAACCAGCTCGTCAATTTAATATTGATGATGATCAAAAGACAATGGCTGATTTTGTTACTGAATTTACTAGTAGGTTGAGAAATACAATTAATATATGTGAGAGATAATATGAACTTAAGTTTATTGTAATTTACTAAGCTTATCTAGAGATTTCTTTGCTTTTGATTTTTTTTAGACAATAATAGATTGTAGTGATAAAAGTTTATATCATTTTTGTAAGTCATGATCAAATAGAATGACATTAATAGAATATTGGTATAGATTAATTGATATCAATTAGAATTTCTCTAGAGTTGTGTGTTCATGTTGGTATTCAAATCAGAACTAGTTAATTTTATTTAATTTATCTTATAGCATATGAAGCATTTCTCGATAGTCAAATATCAGAAATCGATCAAAATTATTTACAGGCAAGATTTATTTTTAATGAAAAAAAAACATAACAAAAGTTAATCGTCTTCTGTTTTTTGTTTCAATGTTAAGGATAGTGATATAGCACGTGAATTTGTTGAATTAGGCTATCGAGGTATTGGTCATGCTATATCTCGAAAAGATTTTCAAGAACGTAAACATCGTGCTGAACTTATTCTTCAATCTCGTCGACAAGGTCCAATACCAACAATAAGTGATTCATTAACTGTTACTGAACCATTTGCTAAAGCACTTGCTTCCCGTGAAGAAGCGAATCGAACAACACGTTTATTAACAATCATATTTATACGTGATCGAAATAATATCGGTCATGAAATATCAGCATATATTGACTATGCATATCGATTAAAACTTGAAGATTTTACACAATTTTTTATTGGACAAAATAAACTTGTACCATTAACAACAGATTTAAGTTATTATAATTGGGATACACATATGTGTACATCGAATGATACGAATAATTTTCATTTATTACCTGATGTTAATGGAATACGATTTCGATGTGAACATGATAGAAAAATTGTTTATGTTGATCCAGAATCAAAACATTATGGAGATGGAACAACACGAACAAGTATAAATACAATGGGATATTTACAAATTATTCTCTATGTAAATGTTAAATTTTTTTTCTTTTTTTTCTGAAATACTTAGAAAATTATTAATTTGTCTTTTCGAAACAAATAATAATATACAAATTAATCCTTTAGAAGCCGGGCCGATATGTTTGATTAAAGCAAAAAGTCTTTCAATACACTAAAAGTGGAATTTTTAATATAGATTTTATATCAATATACATATTAACACATAAAGACGTTATGGAATAGTCTTGATATAGTATACATCTGTTACACTCAGTTTAGTTCGTCATCGTTTATTGCATTTTTGCTGTATAAGGTCAATATCGGAAAGAAATTTAAATTTGTAGATTATTGATTGCAATTTATGCGTAAAACCTAGAAAACTTATAGTGCTCTAAAATCTACAATCGATCATATTGCAATGACCTTCCAATCAAACGAGAGACTTTCCATCTCGTGTATATCTCAAATAACAAATAGAAAAAAAAAACTATTCAAAACATTTTTGGTGTATGTACACACGCTAGTCGAAGATCTAGAAAAAAGGACTGATTCACTCTATATATGTAAATATTGTAATGTAGATCTTTTCGTTGTTGGTTGTTTCGACGAATTTCATAGTTTATTAAGCTTTTAGTTTTTTTTTTGAATTAACTTTCCTTTTCATATATTATTGAATTGTTCTTTGTTATACTTCTTGGACAAAAAATAGTTGTTATCCATTAAATACTATTATTCTTAATGACATTAAACTGATATTTAAGGTACATGCATGTAATAATAAAGCATGATGACAAAACAGTAATGTCGCTTAATGAGTTTACATGTACCATGGTTATGATTCAAATATTATCGTCCACTCGTGAAAAATATATTCCAGAGAAATATGCACTCAGAAAGTTGTTGTTTGTTGTTTTGTTATTTCACAAGCTACTACTATTTTTTCTAGCGCTAAAGGCTGTCTCATATGGCTACTGCATTATTATCATAAACCATGACAATTAGTGAACATCTTAATAATTAGCATGCTCTGCAATTGTGAACTTTTTAGCGGTGCTAACTTGACTTTATTTGATGTTGCAGTTTTAAAACTTTCATAAATGACTCATCACCTCATGGAAAAGATCTATCTTACCAAAAAAAAACAAGCAGTATTTGTTTTTCCACACATATTCTTAATGAAAAAGAGAATATCTTAGTTATTTTAATGTATTTGCTAACGAATTTTGAATTGAAATTAGTTAATGCATCGACCATTCGAATGAAAATATTTCTATTAACATGATTCAGCTTAAGGTAATCACAAAAGAAAAGTGATGTGTAAATCTTAGTTTCAGTAATATCTGTGAACCAATGCAGAATGGATTGATTTTTGCGATTAGGTTTTATGGTCCCATTTTTGTGCTCAAAATATCAGCTTGACATCAAAAAGAATAGTAGTTTTTCATCAAGGAAAGTTACTTTTATCCAGGACTGTATAATTGATTTCATAGATGAAAAATCCAACTTTTTTTCTGTCAAAAAGAAACGGCCGGTTCTCTCAAAGAGTTAAACCATTCTTTGAACTCTACTATGTTTTTTTTTTCTATTTCAGGATCATTATTTACGTCGAAAGAAATTTTAAACCAAAAAAACATCAATAATCTTTATTGTTTTGTTCACATTTTCAGTATGTGATCGGATGGTCATATATTTTCTTTTTATGTCTGATATAAGCAACCGGTTGACTCACACAGTAACTATACAAAAAACAAAAGAACACACATACTCATTAATAGCAAAAACAAGAGAAAAAGAACAGAGCAAATACAATTGATGACATATATAACAAACCACAACAAAAAGAAGAAACAAAATGAAATAGATCAGATATGATGAATATTTCAAAAACATGTTATGTCTTTATACATGTTAATTGAATAATTTTGTATACAACACACAAAGACAAACAAAACAAAATGAAGAAATATCATTTTAGTTTTTTTGTTTACTTTCAGCACGATATGCATCAAGTTCAGCATCAAGATCGTCAGCTGTAATTTCTTCTTTCTTTCTACTAGTACCATTTTGTTGTTGTTTACCACCACGTGTTCGATTTCCGCCAACATAATTTTGTTGATTAGTATTACGAATACCAGGCCGTTGTGTTCTATTATTACCTACATTAGCTAATGAAAAACGACTTAATCGTGATTTAGATCCATCGTCGACACTACCGACAAGTTTGATGTCCATTGGACGACCTAATCATAAAACAAAATAACCTCAAAATTCATTTGTGACTTTTTTTTTGTTTTCAATAGTATACCATCAAGATTAAGGCTATTATATTTTTGTTGAGCAGTAATACCATCTGCACGACGTTCATAGACAACTTCAGCTGTGCCTAAAGATCGGCCACTTTCATCAAAATGTACACGAGCTGCACGTACAGCTCCTATATCTTCAAATAATTCCTTAAAAAAAAACAACGAAGAAACATATTTTTTTTTTAAATTGCAATAGAATAATAAAAAAAATTCTTACTTTAATATCATTTGTAGTTACACCAAAATCAAGATTTGAAATAAGCAATTTCGTTGTACTATTCACACCAGTATTTCTTGGTATTTCTCGATTTCGATTTGTATTATCATCATAAAGGTCATGTTTCCAACGACCTATTGCTGATGGATTTGATGTTCGAGGCTAAACAAAAACATATAAAATAAATTAAAAAATAAGAAAGAAAAACTTACTATTCCAGCACCACCACGAGCTCGAAATCCATTAGCACCTCCTCGACCAGTACGTCCTTGAAATGCTCGATTTCCACCACCACGACCACCACCACCACCACCACCACCACCACGTCGATTTGTTGTACGATCTAATCGAATGATATCGTCAAGTCCAAGACCAAGTTTATCCGAAGCGGCCATTTCAATATATTATTATTAGTATTAAATACGATAATAAAATGGCGTTAATCTAAAAACTTCATTCAGTTTTTTTTTGTATGGTACATTTCGCTGTTGATATAAATTTATTTTCAACTGGATTAAAATCACAAGTTTAATAAGAACAATCCGGATGTATTTGTGTTTCTTTATTTTTTTGCCTGTAAGAAGATAGACTCCGTCTGAACATAGACATTCGGCATATTCGTCGAACGAATAAGCGAATTATATACACAATACGATACTATTCATATTCTTCGTATTTTCTGTTTATTTATGCGTCATTTCCTAAATTTTCATACTTGTCATACAAATGAGAACAACTCGAGATGTTAATTATAAACAAAAGTAAAGAAATCATAATGCCAAAAGAGAAGAAAAAAATAAATATTGATGTGTAAATTGTCGTCTTTATAAAAAAAAAAAAAAACAACAACGAAATAATGTGTATCTATATATATATGATGCTTTACTAACCATATTGAATATAGACGTAAATTGACCTTTATTGTTTTATTTTAGACGAATAAGAATTGATTTGAGAAATGAGAAAAATAACATGAGAAATTGATTTAAAAATGTTTCTTTTATTATTAGAAGAAAAAGATTTTTTTTTGAAACAAAATATTGAAATTATAAAAAAAAATGAACATTTTGTTTCTGATTGGTTGATCAGAAATGTCACTTGAAATACGCAGAGTTACCTAAGGTTACTTTTTATGTCATTGCTCTGATGTGGCTAAAGTACATTATATTTCATTGATATTGCTACAGTCACTTGTTGTTTTTATATAAATATTTGTTGTGTCTGTATGAAACATGTGATTTGTTGTTTGTAAATAAATTGTGTCTTGATAAAAGATTAGAATAACTTGAAAAATAAAGTTATCACGAATTTGAGTTTATTATTGAAAACAGAAATATTACTAGATGTTAAATTAGTTTCAATATAACTTAAAAGTAATAAAACTTTACTTGATTAATATAATGAGTTTCATTACTTAATTAATAAGTTTAATCAAATATTTAAATCATTTACCAATAATGAATTCGATTTTGGCAAATATTTATTGATAAAATAAGTGTGTTAAATATTTTTTGATGAATGAAATTATTTTATTTTAAGTTTAAATCATTTTCTATTTGTTTATTAATTACTTATTTAGTAATTATTAATATTAAACACATATTCATCAAATAATATTTATAATTAAACAATACTACAGAAAATCTTATTCATTTTTTTTTATGCATTATACATTGATAGATATATTTCAGTTGTTGATATCAATGAATGTTCGATCTTTATGAATCATCAGTTGAATTTTGTTTTATTTTGTGTACATAACATATATGATATAAGTATTTTGAATTATGGATTCTTGAATTTTTATTGTTTGTTTTAATTTAAAAAAATTATTTCTGAATTAGACTTGTTGAAACATCGACTAAAGAATATCAAACTTGGCTTATATGATATAATCATTAATAATAGTTTTATATTGACGAATATGTCAAAATCTAATAGTATGAAGAAGATATGTATAAAATTAATATCTTCGCTACCTATCGATTATGAAAACAATAAGAATAATCAATAATGCTTTAAGTCTTTCATTTCATTTTATCATGTTTATGTGAATAAAAACAATATATACGCTTTATAAATGTACTTCTATTGTTATTCTAATTTTGAATATGTTTAAAATGAAACTAATTATATGTATAATGAAGTGTTTCTTTTGTTCAAAGAATTAAGGTAATATTTCGTATTTAATTTTAGTTTTAGACTATATAAGTTAACAATGGATTTTACCGATTATTTAATATATGCAAAATCACAGCTGGTAGGACATAAATTTTATATGTGTCTCTATGTAGTTTGATCAAGATTTTTTTATTCATAACATATCGATATGTATACTTAATCGATATGACATGAAAAGAAATTTTGATCGATTGTTATCTAAAAATAAATTCTTAGCATGATTTTTCTTTGTACATATAAGGCCAATTTGGTGCAATTTCGTCTCATTCGTATTGTTTTGGGTAATGAAGCTTGTGATCTTGATTCAGCTATAAGTGCATGTGTCTATGCATATTTTCTTCATAGCGTATGTTAATGAAGACGAACAAATCAGTTTTGGTTTTGTTTATTGTTCGATTTTTTTTTGTTTTTTTTTACAATCTTAGACATGTCAATCACAAGATGAAATTCTTCATATACCTATATTAAATACACAACCATCAATATTTCGTTTGCGTACTGAAATACATTGGTTTTTAAAAGAAAATCAATCGAATATGATTTTTATTGATGATATTAATTTAAATGATTTATACGATAGAAATAAACTTGAAATAATTCTTGTTGATCATCATTGTTTATATTCAAAATTCAATAAAATCGTAACACAAATAATTGATCATCATCCTCGAAAAGAAAATTCAATTGTATTAAAAGAGTATAATCAATAGATTTCTTTTTCTGTTTATTTTCTTGTATATGTTTTATATTTTTCTCTTCTAGTCCATCAAAAATTAAAATTGAACTTGTTGGTTCATGTTGTACATTAATAGCTGAAGAAATCCTCACATCTAATACAAATTTTCAAATGACTGATGAAATCGCTTATTTGTTAACTGGTAAGCAAATAGGAAACGAAAAAAAGAAAAACAAAAAAAAACAAGAAGATAAAAATGTGATAAAAAATATTATCATTGATTCATTCAAGGACCTATTCTATTCGACACACTCAATTTTTCACCAAGCGCTGGTAAGGCAACAGAAAAAGATAAGCAAATATACGAACAACTTTTAACTTACCGAACTTACATTGTTGACGATTCAAAATTATATAAAGATTTGAGACAGAAAGCTGCTGCTACAACAGGTTATTAATTGAACACTTTTTATCGTTTTTTTCTGCCTTATGAAATATACCTATTCATTTATTGATTATTAGGAATGTCTATTCAAGATTCATTACAAAAAGATGTTAAGCAGGTCATTGGACCTAATATTCGTCTTGCTATTTCTAGTCTACCATCAGGATATACAGTTGAAGTAAAATGAAATATTTAATTTTGTTTCTTTTGTTGAATTATTATTATTTTTTTTTTTTGATAGAAACTTATCGGACAATTAAAAACAATGAAAGATATAGATGAATTTTTATCTAATAATGATAATGCGGATGGTGTAATTATGCTTTCACTTGAAACAAATAATGACGAAACAACACGTCAATTAGGTTTTTATGTTAAAAAATATGAACATATGCCTCCAATAAATGAATATATACAACGTGACGAACATAATCTTAATTTACGTGAACGTGGTATACCAATAAATCAAGCACGTATTAAATTATTTGAACAAAGAAATGTTCAAGCATCTCGCAAACAAATTTTACCATTAATTGAACAATTTGCAAAAGATTTTGTACCACACAATTCATCCTAAAACAATTTATTTTTCAAATTCTATTCAAGACATTGTATCAGTTTTTTCTTTCTTTTCTTCATTATCATTATCATCAATTGGATTGATTTCACCACGCTTAAATTGATCAGCTATTGATTTTGCATATGTTGCATTAAATAAATCACGTGCTAAAAATTGATCTTGTTTGATTTCTGTTACATCATATGATACATATGGTTTTAACTAAAGAAATATTTTTATAAGACAAAAAAAAGCAAACAATAAAATTATATTTCTTTAAAAATTTACTTTAAAATCAGTTAAATCAGGTACAACTAATTCAGGTTCCATTTCTTCAACATAAACAAATTTACCAGTTTGATGATCAAAATAACCAGGCATTTGTACACCACGGTCTATAATTAGAAATATTAAAAGCTGATAAATCATCGAAAACATCTTTCTAATTCTAATAAATGAAAACCAATTAATAATAATAAGAAATGCATATCTGATATTTTTTCCTCGAAAAAATCGTACTGATAATGTTTAAATCTGATCTGGTACTGTTCAAGCCATAGAATGATTATTATTAAATCATTGTAAGTTATATATATTACTGATATGTGATATTTCAGTGAAATATGAAACGAATATCGAACGCAGCATAGAAATAATAAACTCATATTCCTAGCATTACTCACCTTTGATCAAGTTATGGGTCAGTCGTTATCTTATCTTTGATATTTACATTTACTTGTTTTGTCAAATATTGAGAATTATTCTATGAATTGATTGTTATTTTTTTCAAAAGACTTATCCATATTCAACTATTGATAATCTTATTGTAGATCTTACAATGATGAACCGATGAATTAGTCAGTGGCAACGACTGGAAGTTTTTGAAGAATTTTTAAAAAATTTTCTTTCTTTTAGAAGATTTTGAAATGGAAAAAGATAGAAAATTGACTGATAATTCAAAAATCAAATATATATCTTTGTACTATGGCAACAGTGACTCAGCCGATTGGCTTAACACTTCTAGTGGCAAATATTTGTGAAGAACAAAATCGAAATTCTCCTTGTATACTTTACTATTTATTTTATATAATCGTTCTGAATATCATAATTTTTCAACTATTCTAGAAACCTATTTTCTTTAATCGTAAAACTACATCAATCGAGAAAATCTCTAATTAATTAACTTACGAGCCATATACATAGCATGCCAAAGTTTATGACCACCTGGTTTATGTTCACTAGCCATTTTTGTTGTTAATTGTAATCGACTATCAAATGAAAATTTTGACATGTTAATAAACGATAAAAAAGTAAACTTATAATATTTACCTCCAAACAGGTACTCGATCTCTATGTGGAACTGGATTAGCACTATCATATTTTTGATATGGAAAAAATTGATATGTTGGATGTTTAATACGTCTTCGAAAATGAATAGATGAAAGAGTAAATGTACGTTGAATATTAATAGTATGATTACTATTCAATAAACTTTTCAATAATAAATCTTTTGATATAAACATTTTAATAATAATATTTTTTTTTCTTAAAAAAGCAAAAGAAAACAATTCACAAAAAAATTTTTCTTTTCTGTCATCGTATCTTAATTCAATAATAATAATAATAATAATAGATAAAGAACAAAGAAAATCATTTACAATAAATAAAATAAATATAGAAAAAGAAAAGAAAAATGTATGCAATAAAATACACTTTCATTCTATCTAGGCGATGTAACTGTTGGAGACGATGGAGATGGTATTGCATTCGATGTTGTCATGTCGTCAGGTAATTGACTTGTTATCCAAGTTAAACCTTAAATGAACAAACTTTTTACATCACGAAGAAGTATTACTAATATAATTTACCCCATTTTAAATTAGTTAGCATATATTTTAATGCTTTTGTCCACTCTTCTTGTTTACTTACTTGATAGCTAATCAAAATATTACAATAATAATAATAATATTTAATCTTATGAAATAATGAGCATCCTTCATTTGAAAAATCACCTATATTGCTTTGGAGGGCAGCTCGTGATGTATCAAATGTTGTCAAGAAAATCACTTTTTCGTCAAGTATTTGTGCTCCGAGAAGTTATATACAAGTTAATGAATACTATAGCAATTACTTGTAATATAACCAAATATTAGCACGCAATCTATCTCCAAACCAATATTTATCAAATTTTGTCTAAAGTTACTTCAATTTAGCTTCCCACAACAGTTTTCTTAGTACCTAAGACCTTAGCGTTTTCCTCAGTTTTTGGCTTTGATGCTGTTTTAAATTCTTCGATACTGCTCCTTGAAGACAAACACAACTAAGTGTGCGGTTTTCTGACAAAATATATCTCACGAAGATCTATGAGTATAGCAAATGATTGTCCTCTGAATTGATATGCATCATGGTCTAATCGGTCTATTAATGTCTAAAAGAGGCCCGATTTTCGATTTTTTAAGGAGAGAAAACTATTTGAGTTTTACGATAAACAGTTTTTGAGTGAAAGCGTTTTTATCTAATAATAATAATTTTGTGATGCTCTCTCATTTGACATATATGGATCTTTCGAAAATGTAAAAGAAATTTTCGTTTTCGGACCTTGGAGAAAAGTACGACGATGTACAAAGTTTTTGATTCTTATAAGAGACCGAACACATATTGAATCTAATAGAGCTTAACGCTTTAATCACACCAAGCAACTGAGATTCTAAATGTGTCATGAACAAAATAAAATAAAAACTAATCTTTGTAATAGTCCTTTCCTGTACTCCTTCCAAATATCCGAAAGTGAATTTTTTTCCCACCTTTCAAAGATCAATCTATGTCAAATGATACAAGATGAGAACTTAATATTATTAGATAGAAAACTTTCCACTCAAAAAGTATCTATCCGAAAACTCATATAGTTTTCTATCCTTAAAAAAATCGAGAAAATGACTTTCTTTGGGCATTGACTGGCCTATTGTACCATGACGCATATCTATCAAGAGGATAATCAATTGCTAATTGATAGAGCTGTGAGGTATACAGTTTTGTGAGTAAATTACATTGTTGGTCCCCTTTGCTCTCAAGAGCAGTATCGAAGAAACTTAACACATCATGAAGGTCCAACACTACAAAAGCTAGGAAAACTGATAAGGTTTTGGTCACGAAGAAAGCTATTCTGAGTATTATTCGACACATACGATTCGATCAAAGTTGGTTTAAAGATATACTGAGTCCTAATATTTGGTTATATTACAAATAATTGATATAGTATTCATTAATTTGTATATAGCGTCTAAAAGCATAAAGATTTGACGAAAAAGTGATTTTCTTTACAACACTCGATTCCTTACGAATTCTCCAAATAACAGTATAGGTGACTTTTTCAATGAAGGGTGTTTATCTTATCCGATAGACTTCTTTATGTACATGACATGAAATTGATGTCCATTACTATCAGTAATAACACCTTTCTGTTTTTCATTCATTTTATATGGCAAACAAAAACGTTGATTTTTTGATTCAATTGCTAATTTAAACTAGATAAAAAGACATGAAATTATTGATTATAATTGAAAAGAAAATCCTTTTTTTTAATACTTGATTAACACAATCAAGAAATGCAATCAATGCTTTATCAAATCTAAATTTTAAAAAAACCAAAATATTGATATGAATATTAGAAAACAAAACAAAACTTACGGAGTATCCCATGTAAGACGTCGTCGACCTGTATAAAGTGGTAATTGTACAAATTTTCCATTTTTACTTTCATTTAAATCTTCTATATAAGAATGACTTCCTAATGGAATAATTTTATACCTATTTATATAAATAACAATATTTCAAATAGATTAATAAAATAATTTTTACTTGGCAAATTGAAGATCGACTCGTTTAGCTAATGCATTAAGTAATAAAGCAGCTTGACCAAGAGCAGCATTGATTTCTGACCATTCGACCTATTTCATTTAAATATAAAATGAAAGACATGAAAATATTTGAAAAAAAAATGTTGTACATTAATGCTTGGTAAACGACCTAGTCGAAAACCATTTATTGTACCGAAATGTTCTTGATGCCTATTTATTTGAATAGGAAAAATAATAATAATTAAAGAACAAATAAATATCTTTCTAATAGACCATATATGAAATGCAGCATTGAAAGCATTTGTTTTACTCAATTTTTCATATTGAGCACGAGCATGTTTTGTTTGATTATCAATGCTAAAGAAAAATTCAAATAATTGTATGAACATTCTTCTTTTTTTTTTCATGTTTACCTTTTCTGTTCATCTTCAGCTTCGAATAATAAACGTTTTTGTTCATTATAATCACGTAAATATCTTAAAGAGAAAGAAATACAAGTTAATCATTAATTATTGAGTATGTAAGAAAATTATCACCGAAGAATTTTCTGGAAGCGTTTATGAAAAAGAACACTACTGATAATATTGAAATTAGAAAAAGAATAATTAGTGGGTTGACAAATAAATGTCTTTAAATGTTCAACATTGTTTAACGCACTTTTTAGTCGTAAGGACATCTTAACGAAATGGAGAAAAACTGAAGAGAATTCATTTCCTTGGACTTTTGTTGACAAAATATCGAATGTTTTGAAGCAATATTTCCAGTAAAATCGTACTTTTGCATTTTCAAGCTACAATTTGCTTTTATAATTTAAAACATTTATATTTCAGATTAAAACTCAAAAATATTGAGTTCTATGGAGAAGATTCATTTTAAAAATTCGATATTTCACAAATAAACTATCTGAGGAAGCAAGTCTTTGTTGGAATCAAAATGGCTTGAATATTGGGATATGTTTACTGCTTGAATTTCACCAGAAAAGAATTTTCTAATATTGAAAAGTCTGCACAAGACAAAGGTTCGAACCGCATTTGTACACTATTGAAAAGAATATAAACTGAACAAAAGATCTTAGACTTTAGTTTAACTATCACAATGATTGCATCAACTCTAGAACTTGTCGAATTGTTTCGAATGTGAAAATTGTGGACTCAACAACCTTTACTCATCTAATAAATGTCTAGGTTGCGTTAGTTACCAAATACAAAAAAAATGGAAAAAATTCTTGCATCGTCGACGAACGATCATTCAGTTCCAATCACTGAATTTCGTTGAAAGTATCCAAGTACGATTCGACCGAGTCCAAAATATTTGGACCCGACAAGCACTAGACAATCCCGACGAAAATATTAATACAAATGATTGTATGATGAACGTGCAATGATGATCGATTTATTTTATACCACTAATCACCGCATTTATGACGGTATTTAAATAAAATTAAAAAAAAAGTTGATCATTCGATCAACATCGTCAATGTATGTCTGTCCCTTGTTTACTCTGTAGATAAATTATTTATTCGTTTAGGTTAAATAGAAATAATCAATTTGTATATGGATTAGAAAGTGGTACCATTGAAACAATTGAGATATCTCACATATATATGTATATTCACCTGATTTCTTCTTGTTCTAATGATTGTTCTTCTTTTGTTAATTGTTCAGATTCATTTTGTAGTCGTTCATTTTCTTGTTCCAATTTCAATAATTCATTTTTTATTCGTTCTTCTTCTTTATCTAACTATAATATAAAAAAAAACAAGATAATCAAATAATTTTCTATTTTAAATTGTACTCGTTTTCTTTTGCTTACTTCAATTAATTCTTGTTTTAATTTTTCATAATTTTCTTGTTGACCATTCGCTGATAAATTAAGCTGTTCAAGTAATTTTCTACAAAACAAAAAACAAGAAATTAATTTTTCGAAAAAAAATTCTTTTCTCTATTTTTATTTTTACTTATAACTTGTTAATTCATGTGTTGCCATTTGTAAATCAACATCAAGTTTATCCAAAAGTGTATCTGTACATTCCTAATTTTATTGATCAACAAAAAAAAATGAATAAAAATTTATGATTTTTCAAAATTCTTCATACTTGACATAGTGGATGGTCGAATGTATATTGTTCAGAAAGAAAATCATATAATCTTTCATGTATCTATCATTTAGAAAAAAAGAAAAAAAAAAAGATGATTTCAATTTAAAAAGAAAAAAGTCTTATTACATTAATATCATTGCGATATTCACGCATAGATTTTTGTTCTATATCTTTATTTAAATCATGAGCAACAAATGCAAAACCATTTGTACTATCAAGACTACTCTGTGATCTAGCAATATAAAAAAAAAGAATTTTATATATATTTTTAATTATATCGAACATACAATCGTTTTCGACCTAATGTTTTACGAATGACAATAGTACCATCGGACTAAAATAAATATATAAATATACAAAAAGACTATCTTTAAGATTGTACATACACCGCCTTGTTGTAATTCATTATAAGATTCATCACAAATTGTTGCACTAGATGCTTAAATGAAGAAAACATAATATTGAAAATTGAAAAAATTCATGTTTATTTTTTTTTATTACCAATTGGTTTAATCATTTGTTCATCGATTGTGTCTAATGACGAATCTTGTTGAAGAAAACCACCACATACTTGACAAACAAATTGTGGTAAAGGAGATTTGGGAGCATTCGTCGTCATTTTAATCTAAAATGAACTTTTTTTTTTATGTTTAAACTTCGAATGCAATTCATACATATGCAAGTTACCTATGTGCCGTACCGCGTGCTTGCTTGCTTGTTGTCTTTTCGTCTAACTCATGTATGACTCATGCACGATTTATGATTGGTTATTTGAAAAACAATTTTGATAGCATATGAGACCTCTGTATTTCTTATCAATTATTACACAAATGATTTCGATAAAAGAGAAATTACATTAATGATTTTGTTTTCAAACATCGATTTAATGAGATTTTAATAGACTTACGATAAATGACTATTGTTGTGCAATATACAAATGCTTTCTATTTTAATTATAAAACCATCATTTGATGATGCAATATGATAATGACAACAATTGTTTTAACAGTTACAGCCAACATTAAAAGAAAAGATTGTATCACTATGTTTTCGACAGGGTGTAAATTTGTTTTTCAAGAGAACATAAGAGAAATGTTCGGTTGTACAGGGAAAAACAATAATTTTTCATGATTGAATGGTCGAAAGTTGTCACACATTCACACTTCTCGCCTGGCTGAGCCAGTTCTGATAACATCTTTCTCATTCTAAGAGTTCATACATGAGAATCCAATTGATCAAACAATCATACAGATGAAAAAATATTACTACGTAAAGTATTAATAATGATAATATAAATACTATTGTGATATCATGTGAATATCTGCTATGTAAAATTATATTTGTTAATTTCTTTAATCAACTAAAAATAAAATCTATCTTGAATATTTTATACAAAATTGACTAGGCAATATTTTATCAAGTCAGAAGGTAAACGATGAAAGATTAATTCGGAATTTTCTTCAATGACGAACCACTATGTCAGAATAATTCATAGAGCATTATCAGTGTTCATTAATATTTCTGTCTCTATGTCACCTTCCCAATTCACACAAAATATTCAAATGTAACTATAGATTAAAAATACAGTTACATATAGAAATTGATTCAATAATTGATTCTTGAACAGTTCTCTTCAAACGACTCAAATATGTTTATTTAAATTAAAGCATATTATCTGAATAATAATCGTTCACTGATATAATATTTCTCAAAAATGCTGTGCAAGAACGTTGTTTTTTTCAACGCGTTTACTTATTTAAATTTAAAATGTAATCGCTGATAACCAATAGTATTTATTTTTCTATTCTTGTTCTAATATTTCTGCAAAACTTGGTGTAAATTGACAGATAAAACAGGCAATGTCTCAATATGAAATTGAATAAACTTAATCACTTTTGATGGCTATTCAAATTTTGAGAAATATAAAAAAAAAAAAGAATAACCAACAGTCTAAAGTGTCACTAGCGCAGATGTTTGTTCTTATTTTAATGTTTAAGATTATCTTTTTCTGATGAGTTTAGCATTTCATTAAATTTTATGAGTTCCTACTATAGTTTTTCGCCTTAATTTAAAATAAGAATAAAAATCAAATTAAACATTGCTATTAATATCAAGCAATCAAGTATTTATTTTAAATTAATTCATTAACTAGAAATTTTTTGTAATTCATATTTCCAAATTCAATAATATTTCTCGTACAGTACATTTTTAAATGGAATTATATATGAGTCAGCTCAGGACTTCATAATTCTTATATGCACAAATATTCATAATCTAATCTATAATTTTGTTGATAAAATTCTAAAACAACGTTTCAAATAAACAAATACGTGATAATAACCTTGATGACAATACCAAATCATTTTTAATAAAGACAACATCAACAGAATCATAAAAAGACAATAACAAAAGAAAAAACTTAATCATACAGAATAAAAGTCATTTAAAAAAATCTAATTTTAAAATATAGTTATTTGAACTTTTATTCTTATAAGCCATCGGACGTAGGTGCATAACGATATCTTTGTCTTTTTGAATCTACATGTTTGTTCTGTATAGATAAATAATATTGTTGTAATTCATCAAAATTAATATTTTTACGTGAATCATTTATAGTTCCATTTTCTTTAGTATTTATTGATAAACTAGAAAAATAAAAAAAAAATTCAAATAATTGTGTGTAGGTTTTTTTTTCAGAATTAAAGTCTTACTTAACAATGCGTTTATCAACTGATGTAAATTTATCAATAAAATTCGGTACACATTCAAGACGTCTTCTTAATATATGAAATGCATCTGTTTTACCCGGTAATAACATTAATAAACCACATAATGCACGAATTAATGTTTGATTATTTTCTACATCAAGAAGTGCCAAGCGAAGATCTAAAAATATGAAATTAACGTTCACTAGAAAAAATTAAGGAAAACCTTGAATGTACGGTGAGGAACAAAATCAATTACTTTCTATGAAGTACTTCTATTATTCATGAGATTCAGCTAATATTTTGAGTACATCCATGCAACAATTAATTCTTATTGTAAGCATTAGTCTGCCCTGCATCAGTTCACATATATTGAATCTATAATTCACCCATCATCTTCCGCTTATGCCGCAGACTTTGGTGAAAATAAAATCAACATACAAGACTGCCTGTAGCACAAGAAAAAGCAGTAGTAACTGATGGAATAGCAAAATGATAAACAAAAGATTTTTCAGTGTATTTTTCCTCTGAATATGCTTTTCATAAAAGGAAGATAATGTTTGAATCATAACTTCAGTAAATGTGAACCGATCGATGTTTTTTCAATACTTGCGATAAGGATTTATAATCGTGTGCATGCATCCAAAGTATTACAGTTCAATGTCATGCAAAATAGTAACAATTCATGAAAGGAGAGCTACTTTTGTTTAGGATTGTAAAAATAATTCTTTTTTTCTTACATGTAAAAATAGGTGATTCAAGTAGTTGAACAAGTTTGTCGATTTCAATTAAAAAATCAACAGTCACTTCAATTTCCGCACTATAAGAAAAAAAGAAAAATGCACCAATCTATTTAAATAAATATATATAAAATATAAATTAATAAATTATTTACAATAATTGAACAAGTGTACAAGCATGATCATAATTTTGTGATAAAAAACATAATGCAACTAATGCTATTGGATTATGACACCATGTTTTATAAAGACATACAAATAAATCAGCACTTTCTATTGTTTGTAAATTTTTTAATTTAACTCTTAAATCATATAATTCTGTTGAGGTTAATAATATTGAACTAAGAATTTTAACCATTATTGAAGCAAAATTAGTATCAGGTTCATTAGCTAATGTTTCAGATAATGTTTTATATATATCTTCGGGTGAAAGAAGCATACATAATTGCCTAAATAAAAACAAAACTATAACATAATCAAGGGCTCTGTGAATGTATTTTCATGACTTAACAATGATTCAATTATGTCTAATACTTTAATGATTTGGTTAATTAGATTCGAAATAGTATTAAAACAGTGAGTATTGTAACGAATATATCAACGATTAAGATAATCAATAGAAGCAGTGTTTTATCAAGCGCGAGGGTCAAGAAGTGGTACCCCTCAGAAGATCGGTTTGACCCATGTGGAGTTTGTAGTTTTTGTAACACATATAGCAATGTGCAGTTTCAATTTACTGACCACTAATGTCACACGGACTACATCAGAATCAATGTTCACTGCAGCACTCCACTACAATAAGAGCATATGTTGATGAAGTCAGTGTCTCTATGTTACAGAGAATACGGGTGTCAAGGCTGTAAATGGACATCGATGCTTCAGTAGACCCTGTGTCGGTGACTCACTGTTCAGTGTTTCAGTATTTACACCAACAATGTATATTCGTAACCACCTACTAAGTATTTGTACTTCAAAAACTAGATGTTCGCTTCTCAAGAAGAGAAGATCTGGATAAAACACTGAATAGAAGGTCAAATTATTAACTTTTTAGTAATATCATAACCTTTAATCAAATTCATACGAAGTAAAATGTAAAATTTGAAGACGCTAATGTTATTCGCAACGACAATATCTAAGAAAAAATCCTCAAAACTATCACATATATGAAAAAACGGTAATGTGAAACATGGTATCATCTATATAGAAAATAAGAAAACTATCTGTCATGTCGCTATGCATTCATTGCATATTCAATTTCGTCAATATTCAGCATGATTCAACCTCTCTTAAAATGTAAAAATGATAATGTAAATGTATTTTACCATGTGCGCAAAGAGAACGAAAATTTTTACTATAGACTTTAAAATAGTGACTGACAAAAATATCATTTCAAAAAAAAAAAATAAAGCAAATCTTTGCATATGTGGATGCATTCTGGTCTCTATGATAGAGTAGATCTATCTTTCTCGTTGTAGGCTTAACTACTCATTAGTAATATTATTTCACAAAAAGAAAACATTTGAATTAGATATGAAGGCTAAAATCTAAATAAATGTATCATATCAGAATGCACAAAAAACGTTAAATATAATCTACAAACCGAATAATAAATGATCCACGAGCTTCTAAAAGCGGTCGATCTGTACGAAATAAATCCATAAGTACAATAATAAATTTTGTAAAATAATCATTATAATTTCTATCTGTATTTGTTCGATTTGATGTTGATATTAATGCAAAAACTTGTAAAACCAAAAGCACAGCCTTAAAAAAAAACATATATGAACTTATTTCAGATTGTTTTTTATTTAAAAAAAAAAGAAAATTAAACTATAATTAAACGAGCGAGAATCATATAAGCAGATCAATTGACAATATAATGTATGTGTATATCTATTTTCACCAAAATCCAATCCCATATGAAAACAAAAACAAGAGCGTATATGCAGAACAAGGCGTTTTGTTTTTTTAAATTCTTGTACATTTTCTTACTTCTGTCGTATATGGATGTTGCTGTTTATTAAACTTTTTTCGTAATAATAATGGTGAATATGTAGTAGTTACTGATGTTGGAGACTGCGTGCAAAGAAGGAGACAATTAGAATTTTTTGTGCTTTAGCAATTATGAAATTATATGATTTAAATGTAACTTTAAAATGTGTGTGTTTATTTATTTATTTTTAATTCATGCGAATCATAGGGATTTATAGATTACCTTGGTAGGATAACTGCCCGTCTGGAAAAGAGCTTACTTAGATTATAGAAAATGGAATACAATTATTTTTTTAATATTTACCTCATCAGATGGATCGCTTAATACACGAAATAATGTTGGAAATAGAACATCGATATGTGAAGCCATCTATAAAATAGTAAAAGAGAAAATATTTATTGTTGTACAAAAGTATATTTTAAGGATTATAGTTAAAATATCCGCTGATTTGAGTATGCAACTAAAACTAATAAAAAAGAACATTCAATAAATCATTATTCTTTTGAGTTTTCAGACTCGATCTGCTCGAAATTAATAATTCTTTGGTTGAAATATGATAGAGAAAAAAAAGGTTTAAAAGTCAATTTAATTGTTCTTTTTTCATCTAAATCTCAAATAAGGGTTAAATCACATTAACACAATCCGTGTGATGCAAATTAAATTGAAACTGTCATTCTATGAATGTATACTGATGGTTATTTTCCGATCAGCAATCAATTGCAGATCTACCATTAGTACTTATAGATGCAGAGATAACACTAGAGATAGTGCGAATCAATTCATGGCATGGTGAGTTCTTATTTTTAGAAAATTCAAATGAAATGACAATGAGTAAAATTTCATCGAAATTTATTTCAGTTCTCGAGAAAATATACGTAAAAAAATTGATTTTAATATAGATAGTAGATAGAAATGAAATGTATATCTTTGGACTTAGGTTCAATCGGAAAATTCACTTTGTTACTATTAACTATTCTCAAAAGTTCCATTAAGTAACTAAAATGTTAGCAAGCTCACAATTATGTAAGTGAAGAAAAGGATAAAATTGATGCATGGGTGTTCGTATAACTCTTGTTGTCGTTCACACATGTTCCATTTTCAAATACTTTACAACCCGGCTAACTCTGAAAGGCTTGCATCGGTATTTATTAGGGTGTATCATTTATTGTATAATAATGTGATGAAATTGAAATTTCCTAGAAAAAAGAATTTTCCATATCCTCAGCATCTCTCCATCTATGTGGACTAACTTTTCTGTCATTTATGTCGATAATATCGATTTCTCAACAAATTACCTGATCTTGAAGACATTCAAATAGATGATGAACCCAACCTAATGCAATAATACGTGATGGTGAAGCACCCGATTGTATTTGAGTTTTAAGTACTTCGACCATTTTTGTTATAGTCAAATCTGGTAAACTAAAAAACAACAATATTCTATTGAATATAGATATTCATTTTCTTAAAATATTACTTATGAATAGCATTGATCTCATTGCTTTTTTTAGTACTTTCATTTTTAATTAATTGCCGTAAAATTGAATTAATCTCTTTGGCTGACTCTCGAATGTGTGTAGATGATGGTTAAGGAAAAATATGTAGCAAAAATAAAAAACAATTATGAAAGAAAGAACAAAAACAAAATCAACAAAAGAAAAGGATATTTTGACGGCTATCATCATCATATGAAAAACATGGAAGTACTGCTGATAATAATCCAGCTGAATGAGGTAAAAGTACTTGATGACATTTCGACATATTAAGAAATTCGCGTAGCCAATGTAATGCTGTATATTGAATTAAATCGTCTGAAAAAAAAATTAATCAATTATTCAAAGATAGATATTAGTAAAGAAGCTTTTTCTTTTTGTTTTCTCCTTTTTCTAAATGCGCACCCAGAAGATATTGTATAATCGTATTTTTCAAAGAAGAAGTAATTGTAAAATATCAACATAATTTCGATGCATTTCTATTAAAGCGTTAATGATTTATAAAGTAACGGATAACTATAGATAGAAAGAAAATATTTTGATTTTTTTTACCATCTGGTTTGATAGTTGTAAAAAGTGGTATGGATACTCCTATTGAATGTTTAACTCCATTTTATTAATCAATATTTTATTATTATTATTTTTTTTTACTATATTTTAATCGAATAAAACAAAATTCAAATTTAATTACCTGATGATTGGCTATTTTGTATTAAAATTCGAGTCATATCTTCAAACATATCTGGTTGAACTTGAGATGTTTTTAAAATAGATAAAAATTCACTAAATAATATCTCGCAACTTAAAAAAGAATTTAAATTAAAACAAATTTCTTTATTAATTAATAGAAAATATTACGATTTACGAATTTCCGGATTAGGATCACCTAAAATATGAAATAAACCATCCATAATTTCTGGTAAATATTGCACCATATCAAATTCTGGTACTGATGTAAGTAGAGATACCTTAATAAATCAAAATCAAAATCAAAATCAAATAGGATTATATTTCATAAGGTTGTTATTCATATTATCATACCCAAGAAACAATAAATTGTCGAGTAAATGCATTTCGAACGTAGATTCGTTCACGCAAAAGTGGAATAAAAGCAATAACTTCAAATTGAGTGCATGTTTCAATTACAATATCTTTCAATAAACGATCACTAAAAAAAAACAGAAACGAATAGTCATCTCAATCAAATAAGTTTTCGAAGCTTGTGTTTCTCAATTTACAATATGATATTGCAACGATTCAAGCATGCTGACGAGGAAATCACGCGAATCGATATCAGTAGTTTCAAATCATATTGGGCCACTAGGAAGTCTTGCTACAACCTAAAATAGTTTGTTGTCAAGGGTCTTTAAAGCTGAGTTATATTTGTTGCACTGAATTTCTGATCTAGCTGTGCGAATTAACTAAAAAATCAACTTGCAAAGTATCGACTACAAGTAGATTTAATGATTCTTAGAATACTCTGAAATTTTCAGTGGAAAAAACTGTTCTTTTATTGAGATAGTGAAGCCTCAAATAAACTCTATTTTTATATCATGCCTGTAGAAAGTGAATATTCTTTCAAAATTTAATATCTCAACAAAAGAACATTCTTCTCGGCTAAAACTTTCAAGATATTCTAAGATTCATTAGATCTGTCAATGGACATAATTTCACATCGAAAATCCATCAAAACGATCACAACTCAGCTGCGACAACTTCTAGAGACACACTCTTTTCGACTTTTGCTAATTCCACCATGCCATCATTGTAGATCCAATCTGAGCTCAAATGGTGAGTATCGATTTGGGTGGTTCTCTAATGCGATTTTACTAGTCATCTTGATCTGTTGTGATTATATTTTATCCCACCAATGTATAAAATTTCCATTTTATTTCTTGTTCATGTTTGTATAATAAAATATGGTCATTTTTGCTTAAATCATAAGTAAATCATACTAACTAGTATTACTTGAGGCAGAATTTAATTCAAGGACATTAGATTCTCTCGTGGACATTATAAAATTTTCGATAACATACGAAAGCTATCATAAATTTAGAAGCAAATCCAACGAGTTTTTATTATCTCCGAACATTTATATTAATCTAAATCTGATTGTTATATTTATCACATTTTTCTAAAATAAAAGAAAATATTACCAAAGTTCAGCTCCACTTTTTACTGTTGGTTCAAGATCGCATACAAGCTAAGAATGAAGAAACAAAACTAAATATACTTTTACTTGTAATATAAATCTTACTTTCGAAAGGCAATCAAATATTTCATTAAAATAAGAAAGTGTTACTGTTCGAAGAACTTTTGCTATATTATACAATGATTCACATGCATAATATCGAACTTTTGGATCATTATCAAGAAAACATTGTAAAACAGGTGGTACAAGATATGATTTAAATCTTTGCGCTTCCTAATTAAAAAAAAATTGTAAAAAAAAAAAGCAAAACCAAAAGAAAATATTCTGATACAACTTTGCCACATGCTATTGCTAATGCTGCAATACCTATTAAACCACCACGACGAAAGTTTCCATTTTGTGATAAAACAAATTGTTCACTGAGTATTTTACAAATTCGTTCAATTTGTTCATAATTTTGAACAGCTATTAATTCTCGTACCATTCTGAATATATATATAATTACATGAATTAAATATTTTTTTCTTCTTACTTTTCAATCTCAAGTGCAGCTGTTTTACGTTTTTCATATAATTTATCAGTTAATGTTTTCACTAATGTAGCTGATAAAGGTAAATAATCTCGATCACTCATATTAATATTCTCGTTTTAATCTACAATATACAAAACAAATCAATCAAGTTAATCCATTTTACAGTCCTTTTTTTTTGTTGTTTTATTGAGTTACACACACAAACATATACCGAAAAGAAAAAAACAAAGAACGAAATCGAACAAATACGAGACAAAGAAAACAATTTTAAGCACATTTGTTTTCTTAATAATAAAATTGTCGAATTGGAGAAATTCTATTGTCTATTATCTCTCCAAAACAAAAAATCTACTTCTGACAAACAGCCCTGAACAAAAAAAAAAACAAATGATCAAACATAAACACTAATCTATTATAACGCGAGATTTTTTTTTTATACAAATTAGAACATTTGCTTGGTTTATTTATTATTAATCATCGAACTATAGCTGTTTGTTGTTGTTTTGATTCAGTTATATTCTTTTTTAAAAGATGTGAATGCATGGCCATGACGTGTTGAGAAAAACGACTTCGTCCTTCAAGAATTTCACCACATATTTTACAACGCACTCGAACATGTTCATCATTAGTCGGAGACTAAAATAAAAAAAGTAAAAAATAAAATATTATTGAATATTATAATCGAAATTATATTATTCTGATCTGCCTTTGAAACATTCAATCAGTGATGAAAATCTCTAAAATCGAATTATTAAAATTCAACCAAAAGAATAATAATTTTATAAACTGTTATACCCGATAGAACATTTTGAATACAGAATAGACTCAAAAATCTTTATTAGTTCTACTCCAGAAAGTTAAGAAGGGAGAGAGGATATTCAGAAAAAATTCACAACTCCCGTGGAAATACGTGCACTTGAAGATATACACCTAGATTTGTTTTTATTTTATTTTGATTATCAAAAAGATGAATTTTCGATCTACTTCGTTCAAGAACATAATAACAGTGAAGCATCAGTGTGCACAAAAAGAAGAAATTACACTGTGGATTGATTAAATGTTTCTTAGACATATAAGTTTAGTTAATGAAAGTGAAGAAAACATGCTGCAATTTCTAATTTTTCTAACTCGAGTTTCTTTTATATAGTTCTTCTTCAACTATAACGAAGAAGTACAACCTTAAAATCGTCAGCAATGTAGGACCCAATATTTAGTCATCAGAAATCGAATATTTCTTCAAGAATGCTTTCTAAGTTTGCTTCCATCCGATCACGTCACTATTCGTCACCGAAGCCGGTGGATAATGTTGATGTTTGCATAAATCTATGAAACCAATGAAATAGAAATATCTGTTTGAGCCTATGTTAGCCAACGATACCTGAATTTAGGGTAGGCTTCATCCTACCCAGACCTCATGACTCCACCGTCTATGTAAATTTCCACCACACATGATTGAGATGTTGTTTTTGAGAAATACTTCCAAATACCGTAAAACATCATAGAATATTCACAACTAATGATTTTCTTCATTAGAACAAACACAACACGATCAATTCTTTTTTCAATTTCGTTATAGAACTTTTCTTGCTCGTCATTAGAGGATTGCGAGTTGGTACACATCCGATCCCGAACAATCCAAGGTTTGGTGAGTTCGGGTTTATATCCAGGTTTAATTTCAGACCCAACTTGTATTTAGTATGAAGTCTGAATAGAGAGGCGCTGACAACCAACCTGTCCAGGTACAGTGTTTCGGCTACGGTTCAACTTAAGATAAAATCTTGATTCTTCATTTGGTCATATGCACAGAAGATGCCAAATATTAATGAAAAAAAAAGTCCGGTAAAAGACTCGGCTGGGTTCAAATCTAGACCTGTAGGATCCACTAAAAATGTGAACCTGCAGTTTTCTATTTTTTATAGACTAGTCAACAAAATACATATTCGAATTTTCCTTTTGAAACTGTGTAACTCATAGTTATGTTCGTCACAATAAAATATACAAATCTCATTTATTAACATGATGAGAAAAAAAGCAAAGTACTAACAATGTACTAGCTTCCATGTTGACACTTGAAAATATTTTTAAGATACAAAAGTACATGTTCTTATTTGTCGAAATGAAAAGAAAAATCACAAATGTGAAGTAGAAATTAAGTTATAAAAAAATAGAGGCTTGATTTTTTTTTTAGTTGTAAAAATAGGTCAGTAAATACCAATCTATTTTGTGAATATTACCTGTTGAATATTTGATTTTCTTGTGCCATTTCCATTTATAGATGTTTTTGAAGAATTTTTATTTGACGAAGATATAACTTTTCTAACAGATGGTGGTGATCGACATATAATAATTTCTTCATCATTAATTTTAGATTTTGATTTTAGATTTTCAATATTATTCAATGATGATGTTAATTGTTGATCATTATTTAATGTTTGAACATATTCAATTGAACTACCTGATGTATGTCGTCGTTTAATTTGACGTTGTTGTTTTGGTTGTTCGATTTCTATAGGTACTACATCGTCATCATCATCATCATCATTGTTATTATCATTCTTATCTTTATCCTCATCATCATTTTCTTGTTCAATATTATTTTCATTATCATCAATTTTTATAATTGTAGCAGATGATGATGATGATGATGCGATATTTTGTCTTTGTTTACGTGTTTGATGACGTTTTTGTGAAGATCTTTCTGATGAAATAGTTATTGAAGGTGATAGACTACGTTTTGATGTACGTTGTGAAGATACTGTTATTTGTTGAGTTAAAGTTGTCGATGATGAAGAGGATTTTGTTGTTAACGAATGAGTTGATGTTGATGAATTACTTGACATTGATGATGAACGTGCTAAAATAAAAGGAAACAATCAATTTTACAATATAAGAGAAGAATCTTGTCCAAGTTAAAAATGTACTATTTCGTAGAAATGAACAAGATCATTTCTTTTTTATTTCAATAACTAAAAAGTATATCTACCAAATCATCAACAACTGTTTCATTCTCGGCAAACAACGAACTCTATTTTGAGTATGATAAGATAAGCAGAGTAATGAAAATGAAACGATAGGAGTTCGGGTATTAGTAAAAAGTATTTTATAAAGAAATAGCTAATATGAAATGAACAACAGAGAAACGAGACATAATAAAAAAATGTTATTTATGAATATAAGATGAAAAAATGAACATGATACAAAAAGACATGAGAACAAGAGAATATCTTTTTGCGATTTCGATGGTTATTTGTATGGTTTAATGTTTTGCAAAAAAATGCACAAAAAAGCTTGACAGAATTTCCTGTGTTTCATAACTTTCTTTTAATCTGATAAATAAAATCTTTTAGAGCAAATACTATGAAAAGTATTCTTAAGCGTATCAATGTATAGATTTAGCTATATGTTAAAAATTTTTCAAGGCTCTTCATATATTCAATACTATCATTATCAATTTTGACATTTCACACATAAGGCAAGCGAAAAGAAAAATTTATTACAATATGAAAAAAAAAACAACCATAGCTTATGAAGTTATCCAATATATATGTAAAAGTTCCTATAACTTTTCATACAATAGAAACAAATGTAAATCATAATTTTAATATTTCTTTCTAATTTATTTTGGCTAAAAGAGAAGAGTATGGCATATGTTACGAAGACTCAATAAAGTTTATCAGATCGATACCGGATCTGTCTGGATCTGGTTCTGAAAATTTTGAACCCGATGGACCCTAGTCGTACCATATATGTGTAAGTGCCCTAGCCGCCAAACACTAAAAACCGAAAAAAAAACTTCCGTCTCTTTGGAGCGGTTATCCAATTCAGATGAGTCTCAAAATACGATTCGATTGGCTCTGAAAAAGTTGTATCAACTGAATCAGAACCCAAATCTGAAAAACGTTCAATAGATCGAGTTCGAATTCAAAAATTTTGTATTTTATGAATTTTACTCGCAATACACTATTACTTTCTTACATTTCTTTGCCTGATAAAACAACTAATTTAGAAAAAAGAATAATTTGATCAATAAAAGAAGTATTTTATTCAAACGTATATAATCGAAGCAAAAACAAAAAAAAAATATCACTCTATTTTTTTATCATTTTTTTTCCACTTACTATAATTATCTTTTGGTAGTATTTTTCTTGGTAAACTTGATGCTGATGTAATAGCTAAAGTAAATGAAGATTGTTCAAGTAAAATAGGTTTTGTTTCATTTATCTAAAAATTAAGAATAATTTATTTAAGGAATTCAAGTAAATATCTTATACCTTCGTCGTTTGTTCAACCTGTTGTTTAACATTTAATTTATTATTTGAATTAATTCGATTTGTTTTTGGATTTGTTATTGTTACATTTGAATGAATTTTTTTCTTTACTGGTGATGATAATGATGTTGAACTATCTGTATGTTTAATACTTTTACGTTTTTGTCGTCCATTTGATAAATCATTTGATGAATTTGAATCATTTATCGATAATGAATCATTTGAATAAATATTATTTATTGATGATACTATTGATACAATTGAACCTTGACTAAATGCAGTTCCTTTAGGTAATTTTGGAATTGTATATGGATAATTTTCTATAAGTTTACTATATGATGAAAGATTTTCTAAACATAAATTAGCACATGTACGATTTTTATGTTGACATTTTGGATAAATAAAATGCTTTTGTTCAATTTTAATTAAACGAATTTTTTTCGATAATTTTTTATCAATAAGACCAAAATGTGACGCTTGTTTAGCTAAAATTAATTTTATTGTTTCAATATTATTATTTTCATCATCATCAATATTATCATTTACTGTTCGTAAATTACATTCAACTTGTAAAATTAAATCTGAAAGAATTTTTTGACAATTTTCATATTCATATTGTTCATGTTTATTTAATACATGATAGTTTAAAGTACGTAAACATGGAAATGATGTTAAACATAAATGACATTGATATAATTTTGATGATAAATAACCTAATGGTAAACGTTGTTGTTCACATGCATTTTTAGCAATTAATGGAAATTGTTTTGATGAAAACGCTGATACAAGATATGTTGATATATAACTATAATTCGGTAAGGTTAAATGTTTTGAATTAAATTTTTTTTGCATAGACGAATGACGTCGTTGTTGATGAGTTTTAAGTGAACGATGTGAACGAAATGTTATTTGACAATGTGAACATAATATTGATTGATTTGGATGATACATATTAATATGATGATTAACACCGTATTCACTAGCAAATAATTTTGAACATGTATTACATTCGTGACATAATCCTTGAATATCGTCAAAATCGTCTTCGTCTTCTTCAAGTAATTCAATTAAATTTGGTGTTAACTAGAAAAAATATTGAAAAAAAAAACATCCGAAATCATCAAGTAGGAAAAAACGAATTGGCGCGAAAATGATCTATTTACTTGAAATAATCGACGACGATTATCAACTGATGATGATTTATTTTCGTTAAATGATGAGAAACGATTTAATGTTGTAATTGTTAGACGTTTGCGTTTTAAGCGTTCATTTTGATTACTAAATGAAGTTGACGATGAACGTAATGTGAAACTCATGATGATAAGAATATTTATGACGATCGACCATTTGAGAAAAAGAACAAAAACAATAGACAAAAAAAAAATGAGGGCGATTTTCTGTTATGCTTATATAGAATGTGAAAGTTCAAGGACAATCTTGAATCTCACTATATCGTTTTTAACCAATGAACATGGCTTTGTTTATTATTATTATTAGTAAAATCTGTAATATAGACAAATGAAATAGTAAAGAAATATTATTTAAAGTAAAATTATAAAAATCAGCTGTTAAAACAAAACAAACTTTCGACAACAACAATTATCCTTGTTCACTGCGATCCTTTTTTTTTGCGCACCCTTTTTATTTTTATTCTGTAAACTTAATGACGACATCTGCAGTCGACCTCGGTTATTATTATAGTTTATATTTAAAATAAAACGACGAAAAAGATAAAAACAGTCTATCTCAAATATGGATATTGGAAAGAAATATCAATCAATTCTAAATATTTCATCACTTTCTTAAATACAAATAAAAAAAAAGAATGTTGTTTGTATCGAACTTAACAATAAGTCTAATGTATACATGTAAAAATTGATACGGAAAGAAATGAAAAGATAAGTTAGGATAACTAAAGAATGAATCTATGAATGACACACAACATATTCAATATTCTAGAAACCATTTAAATACATGTTAACAAATACATTCTTTCATCCAATGAATGATGATGGTGATGATTTTTGTGTGTCCTTATTCGACTGATTAGAGTGTTAACTATGATCTATATAAGATTAGTTTTCTAATCTAATACTAACACGCAATAAAATTTTTAAGTTACAATAATTAAAATGAACTTATAAAGATATGTATATGATTGAATAAGTAAACCTGTATCTATCTATTTCGTCAATAATTACAGTTATCGTAGTCGCCATTTTGGTTTTTTTTACACATAAGGCCTCAATAATGATGCGTCCTGTCTAACGGTGCAGGCAGCTACACAGTGGTCTTTATATATAAGGCAAATACTATTTTTTTCTGTTCTTAAAATAAATATTCATTATTTTGAATAATTTAAACTAGAATATGAGTAAAACATATTGTAATTTTAATTTAGCAAATGATGCCTATAGAAAAATTTTCAATATATGTTTTTTTCTTGAAATTATTTCAATTAATCAATTAAAAAATGTCAATTATGATTAATTTTTAAAAATAGACCTTTTTTTATTTGTATTTTTTATTTTTATATGCAACAAAGGAAGTTCTTGAATAGACCGGACGATACTTTTTTAGCTTTTAATAGATATGCATATTTGATAGACATTCTTCATTGTATTAATTACTATATCCTTAATATATAATACAAATGATTTTGTAGATTAGGATGCACATATCTTCTCACTGACTGCATATATGTAGATAAAAGAAAAAGGATTTCATTATTTTATATATACGTGCTTTGAGTAGAATGATGAAGTCGACAGATGTACGAAACATTGGAAAGTATTTTCTGGGTAAAATAGTTTCATTTTTTTGCTCATTAGACAAAATTTATTTTTATAACTGTAACGATGTCCTTATTAAGTCAAGATTACTTACGTGATTCTGCTTAGTTGATGTTGCAAATAAATTTACTCTAAAAAATATCTTCATTGTAATGTTTTATCTAGATTTTCTCTTTCGAAATGATGATTTGCAACTCTGAGACAAAAGAACACTTGTTTGAGGGAGTACAAACACATAGTGCGTGTTACAATAACCACAAATTATGCGAGAACCGCCGTACTATTCGGAGGAGCATAATCCTCACGCTAGATAAAATACTATTTTATTAAAAATGTATCAATATATTTCTATAATCACATGATTTTCATGTATTGCTAAGATTATCGAGAACATTATAATGTCTTTCTTTTCTTTTATTATTTTTTTTAATGGCATATTAATAAAAACAATGGTATACATCAAGATTCAACAAGAAATGGATATGGTTCATAAATAGTGTTTAAAATATATTTTGTAGAATCTCATGTAAAATACTTGTTCTTTATCAATACCAAGTTAATTATTCCGAAGGTGAATAAACATTTGATTGGTGTTATTTTTATTTTTCTAGGAATTCAAATAGATATTATTTCTTTTATTTTTTTTTCAACACTTTACATAAAATCATTATCTTCATCATAATCTTCATCTTTGTCAAGACTAGTGATACCATCACCAACAAATGAATCCATTTCACTTCGTCGATCTGCTGTTAATTGTGGTTTAACCGGTTTTTTTGCTTTAGGTTTTTGTTTTTTTTCACGTTCTTCATTTTGTTTACGTAATAATATAGCATGTAATGTCGCTTGTATATGTTTAACACTATCGAGTGATATTGGCTTTGTCAATCCAGTAAGTAAATCATCAAGAAATTCTTTATAAAATTCTGATTTTGATAAAAGATCAAGACGATTATATAAACGAAAACTATAATCAAGAAATTCATCTTTTGTTATTAAATTAGTATTATCTAACGAATGACGTTCACCACTTGTGCCAATAAAATCTGTTGCCATTTTTAATTTAACTTCTTCTTTTTGTATTTCAGCACGTTTCCTTAATTCATCAAGTTCTTCAGCTGTATATTGTCGATCGGGTTCTTTTAAGGATTCAAGAAATTCTTCATCACTTGTAGGTTCATCACCACCATATTTTTTTTTAATTTGTTTATTTTTTGTTGTTGGTGGTGCTTTTACAGGTGCTTTTGGTTTTTCTTCTACGTCGGACTTTTTAGGCTAGAAAATACAAAAATTTTATGAATAATAAAAAAAGATGATCAACAAACTTTTTCTTCTAATTCATCTTCCCAAGCATCAGGAACATCATCATCATTATCATCTCGTATGTGAAGATTTGACAAGCTACTATCTTGCCAGTGATCAGCCATTTTGAAGATTGATGGAGAGTAAATCTAGAACAAAAATTGCATGATTCTTTTTAAATATAAATAATCATATTTCAGCAGTGTTTCAATTCCCAAAAAACAGAGTTTTCAAGTATTTCTATTCGAAATTGTTCAGTACTTCTAAAAATTATGTAATTTCTGAAGATTTGCGTAATTCTGCATTTAGCAAAATGTTTGAAATTGCTGAAATTTCAAAAATACCTAAAGTTTCCAATATTTCTAAAATTTTTTGCTTTGTATCACTGTATAATTATCGAGTTTTTTGGAAATTTCGTTTTTCAATAATATGCACATATTATGTCATGTTTTGACATTTCGTACGAACAAAAAATAAACTAGGTGTTTTGTACTAAATTTATTTATAGAAACGCAAGATTGGTTGATAACTAGTATCGTTCAACTAGAATGATGAATTTGATGTCGCTATATATCAGATAGAAATTACAATAGAAGAGAAAAATATAAAAAGAAATGTTTGAATTTTTAAATATTTCCAATTAATAGACCTATTCTTATACTTTGTAACTATCAATACATGTCGCTAGTTGACGATTGTCAATGATTTTATCAAATAAATATATGTTAAATAGAAGATATTCTAATTAATACCATAGTTAAATTATTATATGTTATTCTGAAACCAAGTATAATAATGGACAATTTTTCTTTTTGATTTTGACTATGTTTATCTCATAAGATACAATGACCTTTTCAGAATTTTTCTTAAGATTCAATTAGGTTATTCTGTAAAAGACATAGCATTCATATGTTGCACAAGAATCGAATATCATGTGACGCTATTTTATTTTCTTTAATATAAACATTTCATTGTTCAATACAAATACTCTACATTAACTATATAGTGAATAACAATACTATGTAGGTGTTACACGAATGGGAAACATGCCTTATTTTTATACAAGCATAAAATTGGAAAAAACAACATCAATATTGTTTACCGACATTAACATGTGAATAAAATCATCTGTTGATAAGACCACATACCTTAAGCTGTAGACCTAGTATATATTTAACTGATTAAAGATTGCTTTCTTTTTATCTGTAATTTGGAATAGGTAAGAAAATAGCACAAAACAAAAGCAAGTATTATCTGATGCGACTATTATTTAGATTACAAATATGAAATCTATTATCTGTTTACTCATTACTCTTGGTGCTGTTTACGGTTTCTCTTCGCGTAAGTTAAGGATATAGAATATCCATCGATATTATTGAAGAACATTATATTTTTGAACAGCGATCAGACCAAATTGCATGTTTGTTGCTTGCCCTATGAACATCCTGACATGTTCAGACGGTACACCTGCTCCAGTTCCTGTTGGAGGTTGCTGTCCATCATTAAGTGCTTGTAAAAACATTGATGTTGGTCCAATCAAACGTAATGAAAATAATTGGATTCAAAAATCTTTTTAAATTAACTAATATCGATTTCGTTTTGCAGCCATCGCCGATTGTAGATTTGTTGCATGCACAATGGATCTGAAGATCTGCTCAGATGGTACACCTGCTCCAGTTCCTGTTGGAGGTTG
>CAJNOP010000003.1:5678615-5733938 GCA_905250075.1 Rotaria sp. Silwood1 | reverse complement strand
AAGATCTGCTCAGATGGTACACCTGCTCCAGTTCCTGTTGGAGGTTGCTGTCCATCATTAAGTGCTTGTAAAAACTCTGCTATCATTCCAATCAAACGTAATGAGATGAATTGGGTTTGAGTTAGTTTTCAAACTAAGGTTTATTGATTTTATCTTGCAGCAATCGTCGACTGTACTTTTGCTGTATGCACAATGGATCTGAAAATCTGCCCAGATGGTACACCTGCTCCAGTTCCTGTTGGTGAATGTTGTCCGAGCTTGAAAGCATGTGTTATATATTGTGAGCTATCTTCTTCTCGTTGTTCTCTTAATAAAACTATAATAAATTCAATATTGATATGTTTTTGTAGCTGTCAATGCTCGAAACAATCCATTGGGTTCACTTGGTTCTCTTCTGTCTGGTAGCAATCTTTTACAATCATTGACTACAGCTACACATGGTACAAATTTAGGAACAGCTTTATCAATCTTAAATTTACTTAATAATGTTCATCAATTATCCAACGATGTATGTTTATACACTTGAAATGAAATAATAAAAAATAAAATATATGTTTTGTAGATTCATCAAATTCCTCTTGTGATCAATCAAACACTTGTTAGCATTCTCAATGGAACAGGTCAAGCTGGTCAAATCATCATTGATCAATTGATTGGTGCTGTTAATAATGTTACTCATCAAAGTAAAATCACTTATATCTTTTTTGATTATTTAATTATTACATTTTTTATTTATTTAAAAATAATAGATGCTGCTAGCCGAAATCTTTTGGGTGCTCTTGGTCAAAATGGTAACTTACTGTCAAGTATCAGCCATTTGTTACCACAGGGTACATCAATATCGACCGTTCTTTCACTCCTTAACTTGTTGAATAATGTTCATCAATTGAGTAACGATGTTCATCAAATTCCTGCTATACTCAATGAAACTTTAACTAACATTGTCAGTGGAGCTGGACAAGCTGGTCAAGTTGTTGTCCAACAATTACTTAGTCTTATCGGATCACACAGTAGGTTTTACACATAGGTCTTTGTGAAAATGTTAATCAAATTGTTCATTTTTTGTTATTTCTAGACGCTGCAAGCCGTAATCTTTTAGACGCTCTTGGTCAAAATGGTAACTTACTGTCAAGTATCGGCCATTTGTTACCACAAGGTACATCAATCTCGACCGTTCTTTCAATCCTTAACTTGTTAAACAATGTTCACCAGTTAAGTAATGATATTCATCAAATTCCTTCTTTACTCAATGAAACTTTAACTAATATTGTCAGTGGAGCTGGACAAGCGGGTCAAATTATAGTTCAACAATTACTTAATCTTGCTGGTGTTCAATCTCAAAGTATTTCTTTATCGTTCATAATCTTAACTTTCATTTATATATCAATTGTTTTAGGTACTAGTCGTAATCTCTTAGATACTCTTGGTCACAATACAAATTTAATTTCAGCAGTATCACATCTTTTACCACAAGGTACATCAATTTCAACTATTGTTTCATTATTGAATTTCTTGAGCAATGTCAACGCTCTTAACAATGATATTCATCAAATTCCTGCTGTTCTTCAAGAAACATTACAACATCTCCTCAGTGGTGTTCAAAATCTTTTACCACCAGTAGTTCCATCAGTACAAGGGTCATCATAAAAGCAATACATATATTTTTTTTTCTTTTTGACATTTATTCGAAATAAATCTCAATGAAGAACTTTTTCTTTTCCTTTACTTAATCACTTTACGATATAATAAATATTTAAGTCATCAATAGATTAAAACCAGGATAGTTCATAGAAAAAAAGATTAGAAAACTGAAGCAGATGTCGCAAGACAACAAAAGAACATAATTTCATATCGAACTTTAATTATTATATATTTATTTATTGAAAAAATCTAATATTTATAAATAAATTGTATATGTTTTCTTGTTTTTTTAAATTAATTATTATTCGTTGTTTTTTTGACCAATGAAAAATAATCTATCCGATTATCAATGATTGCCGTTGCTCATGTTCATCTGTACTCATTTTGTAACCTTGAGTAGTTGAGAACAGTCGATTTTTTAGAAGAGTATTCGTTTTTATCGTTTCACATTAGTAATATAATAAAATTTAGTTTTCTAGATGCCTTCCGACGTTTTCATTGACGGAGCTCGATGTCTCGAACGTATTCGTAAACTCTATGCATTATGGCAAGTAAGTAAACTTCTATATTTCATATAATCAACATTGAGATTTATATGTTTATTTATATTTTGTTGTTATTGTTATAGAATACTAATCATGAAGATGGAGCTGATGCATCAACTCATGATAATGATGCATTACATTCTGCTGACGCAATTATTATTGTACGAGGACAAAAAGAAGATGATTTTACCTATAGTAAAACTGCTGCTATGCAGGTTTGTAATTAATCATTATCAATTGGTTAATATTTTGCATTGTGTCTTTTATATTTCAGACTTGGTTATTCGGTTATGAAATGCATGATGTTCTTGTTGTATTTTGTCAAGATTCAGTAATTATATTTGCTGGTTCAAAAAAAATTAATTATCTTAAACAAGTAAATTTGTTTTTTAGTTTAAAATAATCAAAATAATATTTTCTTTTTGCGTAGATTGAAAGTGAACATAATAATAAAGAAAATGCTCCAAGAAATTTTAACTTTTTAATACGTAAAGATAATGATGAAAAAAATTTTGCTGATATTATTGAACAAATTAAACAAAGTCATCAAGGTAAAACATTAGGAGTATTTTCAAAAGATAAAATGGATGGAACATTTGGTGAACAATGGAAAAATTATTTAAATCAACATTCATTTGCAACTGTAAGAAGTTTATCTATATGTTTCTCAAAGAAATATTTATTCATTGTTTTCTTTGGTATTAATTTTAGGTTGACATAAGTGCTTCGATTGGCTATTTACTTTCTATTAAAGATAATGAAGAACTTGGTTTAATTCGTAAAGCATGTGAAATAACTGGAAAACTTTATAGTAAACATTTAAAAGATCAAATTGTTAATACAGTTGATTCGGAACGAGTATGAATACTTTTTTTTTGTTTGACTATTTTTTTTGATTCATTTTCTGTTGTTTTTTTCTGATAGAAAGTAAAACATTCAAAATTATCTGAAGGACTTGAAGCAGCATTAAGCGATGAAAAATTTGTTGCAAAAGCTGATCTTAATCATGTAGAAATGTGTTATCCAGCTATTATACAAAGTGGTGGAAATTATAATTTAAAATTTAGTGCTTCTGTGTAAGCAAAACGTTTATCTATAAAAATATATATTCATTATTCGTATTCTTCCACAAAGAGTTAAACAGAATTTTTCTTGTTGATGTAGGAGAAAATTTTGGGTTGGATATAAATTTTCAGTCGATAGTTTTCGTTTGATTCTTCACAAAATAATAATTTTTTTTTCAAGAAAGAACATCTTTGAAAGAGTTAAAAAATATTTTTGTTCAATTGACGTAAGGAATAAAAATCATTAGAAATTATTTTTATTTATTACATAACAGTACATTAGAGAAGTAATGAAGAAATACCTTTTGTTAAAATTTGTTTGAATAGTTCAGCTCCTGAAAATAAGCTATCTTCACAATTTTTGTTCTATATCTAAAATTCCGTTTCCAAAGCAGAACAACTCATGAGGAAACGTTTCTAAATCTCAAATCGCTTTTCATTTGAGACTATGTGCATTATGTAGATTCTGATGAAAAGAGTCTGGACCAATAACTATATTATTAACAAGATACTGTATTTTTTTTAGTAGAATAATGAATTAGTCTTGTTAAGACATGTTTCTATGCAAAGTTTCAAGTCAATATTCGAAATTCATTTTTTTTGGTATCGATGAGAAGAGTCATATCATTCTGCTAAAAAATATACTACCTCAGTAGTAACAAGCTATTATTTCAAAGTCTTTTCATTAACACTTACATAATGCACATAATTTCGAATCAAAAGCAATTTGGCAATCTAGAAACGCTGCAAGAACTGAACTGTTTGAATAGATCCTTGATTGGCTTTGAATTGAAAGCTAGTCGATTTCAAATTAAAAGAATGAATAAATAGGTTGAAAATTCTTGTGTGATTAATAAAAATGTCTGATTTTTTTTTAGACTTTTTTTTATTCTATTTTTAGTGATAACAATCTTCTTCATTATGGTGGTTCATCAATAGTTTGTGCATTTGGAATTCGATATAAATCATATTGTTCAAATCTTGTTCGTACATTACTTGTCAATCCATCAGAACAAATGAAAAATACATATAAATTTTTAATTGAATGTGAAGAACTTATAATAAATGAATTAAAACATGGTAAGATATCAATTCTTCTTCTTTTTTTTCCTATTAGTTTATTTCATTTTAAGGTGTACAATTGTGTGATGTATACAAATTGGTACGAGAAAAAGTCGAGAATGAACGACCAGAACTTGCCAATAAAATGACAAATAATTTAGGGTTTGTTTTTATATTTTTGCATATAACAGAACAAATTATATACTTAAAATTGACTTTTATAGAACAGCATTAGGTATTGAATTTCGAGAAAGTTCTATTGCTATAACAAGTAAATGTACAGTAAAAGCAAAGAAAGGTAAATAAAAAGTTAATATAAAATTGAATTTTGCTTTTCTTATCTTTGTTTCATAGGCATGACTTTTCAAGTGAGCATTGGCTTTTCTGGTTTGGATAATCCTGATGGAAAAGATGATCAGTCAAAAATTTATGCTTTATTTATTGGCGACACTATTCTTGTTAATGAAGTAAAAATTAAAATAAACAAAATTTCTCATTAAAAAAAAATGTTTGTTCTAGAATGAACCTTGCACATTATATACATCATCAAAAAAAGATATAAGTCATATTGCAATTATTTTAAGAGATGATGGGTCAGAAGAAGAACAAGATAATGAAACAACTGCAATAGCACCAAGACGAGCAGCTACTAAAGAAAAACCTCGAGTAAACACGATCGTATTGTTTGTTTCTTCTGTTAATTTTTTTTTATTATTTCTAATATTTAGAATGATGCATCCGCACCTGAAGAATCTCGTCAAGAATATCAAAAAACATTATTACGTAGATTAAATGAACGAGCTGAAGCTCGATTAACATCACAAGATGATAAAGTATCATCGGAAAAGTAATATTCATTTAGATCAAGAAAAAATGTTCTTCAATTATTATATGAAATTTAATTTAGAACTCGCAAAATTCTTAATTCATATAAATCGGAAGGACAATTACCAAAAGATCCGGATATTCATGATTTAAAACTTTATGTTGGTAAGTGATAATTAAAAGAACTGATTTTAAAGATATTTATATATTTCATATTTAGATAAACAATATGAAACAGTCATTTTACCGATTAATGGAATGCCTACACCATTCCATATTTCAACAATTAAAGTAAGAAAAGAACGAAAGTTTTTTCAGAAATGGATTTTTTCCAAAAATGGATCTGTGATAAATTTTGATCAACATCAGATTCAACAGAAATTAGCTTTTTTAGTAGACATGAATAATATGGTACTTCTCTTAGTGCAATACTTCAATGTTGAATTGAAGCTATTCTAGAATAAGAACTAAAGACTACGTCAAAACTGTTACTTTGCCTTGTATAGACACAGTTTTGGTCTTTTTTTCTTTATAAAATTTAATAATAGTTATCCAATCTTATTTGAAAAGGAAATTCTGAATACAGGCGCTCGGAAATAGAACAAGTTTCTGATTCTAACTAAATGCTGTTTGGCTTTAACAAGTTGCCTTTTAGTGATCAAAAAATGAGCAAGTATTTTGTGCTAAGACTTAGCACTATAAGTTACATCTCTCTATCCCAAACAGAGTTTTCGATTAGAGGAGATGCTCTTTCTCTCAAAAATGTCCAACTTTCTGTCAATTTTTTATAGTTTCGTGCTAACTTTGAAACATCATTTATCTTTCTCTAGCATCAAATAAAATAAAAATAAGTCGTTGCGAGGTGAATAGGATAGACGAAGGAATGGATAAATCGTCGATTGTGGGAAGGGTCAGGTCAGAGTAAGTTTCGTTGTTACTCCAATCACCACTTCTGTCACTCTGAGAATAAAAAAAAAAACACTTTCTGTCAAAGTTTCGATCTCTTCACCACCTTTCCAAACATGAGTTTTTTCGATATATTTGCATCAAGACCTTGAAATTTACAAAAAAAAAATAGATTTTACATATATATTAACCTAATAATCAAAAGTTCGAATTGATTCAATTTATAATTTAATTATATATAATTTAGAATGTATCATTAGCTGTTGAAGGTGAATATATATATTTACGTATAAATTTTTTTAATCCTGGTGGCATTGGTAAACAAGCTGATTCTATTGATAAGGAAAATGTCTATATAAAAGAATTGTAAGTGAAAATATAAATTAATAAAAAGTAAAATATTGCTTTTTGGTTCTATAAAATAATTTTTAGAACATATCGTGCATCGAATGATAAAAAAGATGATGTTGCACCAGCATCAAATAATCTTTCTCATGTACATAAATTAATTCTTGAAACACAAAAAAAATTTAAAGAGCAAGAACAAGAGAGAAAACAAATGGAGGTTTGTTAAAGTTATTATTTTTTTTTCTGCTATAAATTAAATTCTTTTAATGTCTTATCAAGGGTGTTGTTAAACAAGCAGCATTAATTCTTAATCCAAGTAAAACAAATCCAAAATTAAAAGATCTTTATATTCGTCCAAGTTTAGCAAATAAAAAAATCAATGGTACACTTGAAGCACATACAAATGGTTTTCGTTATACATCAGTACGTGGAGATAAAATTGATATACTTTATTCAAATGTTGCACATGCATTTTATCAACCATGTGATAATGAAATGATTATATTAATACATTTTCATTTAAAACATGCTATTGTATTTGGTAAACGAAAACAAATTGATGTACAATTTTATACTGAAGTTGGAGAATTAACAACGGATCTTGGTAAACATCGAAATATGCATGATAAAGATGATGTTTTAGCTGAACAAGTTTGTATTTTTATTTTTTGATTAAAAAAAAAACAAACAAAATTTCTATGAGAAAATTTATTTTTATAGGCTGAACGTGATTTACGTAATAAATTAAAAGCAGCATTTAAAGGTTTTATTGATAAAGTAATACAACAAAAAAATTTTCCATTTGAATTTGAACAACCATTTCGTGCGTTGGGTTTTCATGGTACACCACATAGATCAATGGTTTTAATTATGCCAACAACAACATGTGTTGTGCAATTAACTGAATGGGTAAAATTTAAAAAAAAAAAAGAACAAAAAAAAGACAATTTTTTATTTTTTGTTTCTTTAAAAGCCTCCACTTGTTGTTGTGCTTGATGAAGTTGAGCTTGTTCATTTTGAACGTGTTCATTTTCAATTAAAAAATTTTGATATGGTTTTTATTATGAAAGATTATTCACAAAAAACATACAGTATACAATCAATACCAATGAATGAACTTGATCCAATTAAAAACTGGTTAAAGTAAGAAAAGAGAAAAGAAAACGAATATTTTTCATAGGACTACTCTGTTCGGATATTTAAATCAAAATTTTCTTTAAGTTTTGGTAAACTTTAGAGGGATCATCTGTCAAATGCATATAAAGAAGAGCTCTATGCAGTTAGTCTGTATTTTTATTAAATCCAACTTTCAAAATCCTTTGTACGAAAAATTGGTGTTTCGCTTTTATGACCCAGATATTTTTTTTGCGAGAGAGAGGTGTTTGGAGATTGGGGTCTATGAGAATTTTTGCTCTATTCATCGAGATCTATCTACCGTGAGAGTTTCAAATATTTTTGGTGAGCCATTCTCCAAAAACCGTGGAAAGTAAGAGAGGATCCCTTGAAAGAGTTTACAGAAATTCGATAACATTGGTTTAATGTTTTTTCAGAGTATGGATTCGAAATTTCATTTAGAACTTGAAGTTTAGAAGTTATGAATTGACCTTTCAAAGGTGTGAAAATTGGCGCTGCTTTTTGCTGCTATAATTTCTTTTACTACATACATGATATTACTGATATTGTTGCATAGAATTAAAAGAAAAATTGTCCTTTACAAAGTGAAGAGCAAGAGCCCCAGAACAATCATTCAAGGATGTCTGAGATTACTTTACAAGTTTGTTTTTCATAGAAATTGAAAAGACTACCTAAATTGACTCGGTTTCCTTTATCAAAACATTCCCTATCAACAAATTACTTACAACTAACTAATCATTAACATATCCACTTTATTCAAAGAGATATTTGCTTGTTCATTTGATATTCCTCTGGAAAATGTTTGACATGATAAAGTTCGTCTAAATTTATCTTCAATCATTCGTTATATTTATTAGAAAAAAATTTATCTATTTTCTTTTGTTTTTTTTTTTAAGTTCATGCGAAATTTGTTATACAGAAGGTCCACAATCATTGAATTGGGCAAAAATTATGAAAACAATAACAGATGATTTAAATGGATTTTTCGTTCAAGGTGGTTGGACATTTTTAGAAGCGGATACTGATGATACAAAAGAAGACGGCCCTGATGATGATTCGGATATGAATGAAGATGATTATAATCCAGAAGAAGATGATAGTGGAGAAGAAGGATCAGAAAGTGACTATTCAGGTGAAGAAGAAGATGATGATGATGAAGAAGATTTTCAAGATAAAGAAAGTGATTCAGGTATGAAGGTGTTTGATTTCTTCAGAAAGATAATTTTTACAAAAATATTTTAGATGAATCAGAAAATTTGGGTTCGGATGAAGAATCAGGAAAAAGTTGGAGTGAACTTGAAGAAGAAGCAAGAAGAGGTAACTAAGATTTTATAAAGAAATTTTTTTTTTTTAAATTTAATTAATTTACTTATAGCTGATGCTGAAAAAGTGGATTATGATTCGGATAATGGTGGTCGAAGTAAGAAAAAAGGTGGCGATTCAAAAAAACGTTCTGCAGTTGTATCAAAAAAACGATCAGCTCCTTCACCACCACCAAGTAACAATAAAAAGAAAAAGAAATAAATATGAATGGATTTATATACTATATAACTATTAGTTTCTTTCTTTTTTCTTTGTATATTTTATCTGCGTATCAACCTTTTATTCGTGTTTTATCATTTTCTGTCGTGCATCAGAAAAAAATTTGTTGTAATAAAAAAATTTTAGTGGAAAATAAATGAAAAAGAATTCAATTATTATATCAATAAAAACAAATTGAACTATCTATCAAATACAAATACAAGACATATATGTAAAGAACTTATTCGATATTTCTATAATTTGTAGTTTGTACACTAATACAACAAGATCAAATGAAGTGAGAACATGGCATACAAGATAATTGCATATTAAATGATTTCAAATTTATTTAAGACGTACTAAAAGTAGTGACAGAAGCACTATAATACCTTATAGGGGGCTTGAGAAAGTTTTCTCTATATATAGAGCAGGCCATATATAGTACTACAATAAAAAAATTACAATATCTTCGCTTCGGCTCGAGTCAAATAGACTGATTGTTACGATTAGTCTTAGAAATTTTAGTTTTTCATACGCATAATGTAAATAAATACTACTGTCGAGTTATATTTTTGGCCTTATTAAAGAAATTTCGCCTATGGTCAAGTAAAAAATATGTCTAAGCTGTTTGATAAATAATTTTCAATTGTTATCTAAGATAGAAAGAAGAAGAAGAAATCAAAACAAACTTTATGAATGATACTATATTGATGTACATGGAGTAAATTTTTAGAACTAATTAAATAAAAAGGCAATTGTCACAAAATTTTGAATTTTCAAACATGACACATTGGTTTTTGCACGAAAATTAGTACTCAAACAGCTGCAATGAGAAACGAATTTCAATATTTACACTGGCTTTTAGTTTTAAAAACGTCCTCTATGCGGTTGTTTTGGCTTCTTATTATTATTATTCTCTTAGATGTCTACTGAAAATTATCTATGAACACTTCATATGTATTTTTCTTACTTGACAATATGTGCAATGTTTTTAGTAGGACAAAAGATATAACTGGAATGTAGTATTTGTTAATGTTGTCCGTATAAAGAAAAAAACTTTAAATAATCTTCTGTAGCTAATGAGAAAATCAACGCATTCGAGAGAACCAAAGCAAAGATATTTTTATTATTTATCGTAGGGTTATGTGTGACCTATCCAATGTACATTGTTTGTTCAAATAGTGCTATAGAGTTCTATAATATTTCACTATTCTTCAGTTTCTATAATAACATTGGATTTTGATGAAAGCTATTAACTATTAATTTAGATCAATATGGAAAACTTTCGTTTTTGTATTAAAGTTCTTGCAACGCTAAATTTTGTTTTTTGACGACCAGGTTTCATCTCACCGAACAATTGAAAGATTATGTATATGGTTATGTGAAGGATGAGAAAAGTTTGAAGACGAAGAACAACTTATATTTTTCATAATCATCGTCAAGGTAACTTGTTTCGATATTCAACAAACGATAATATTTTTAAGTTTATGATCATCGAAGATTATTCCTAGAATAGTGCTATGACTTAGATTAGTTTGTGGTTGTAAAGTAACCAACTTGAATATAGGAATCATGATTAATACAGCAATTAATCTGTTCGATCATTTCAAATATTATTCGATTACAGGTTCGTCGAATCGTGTTTCATTCTCAACATTTTCTTGATCTTAACGAAGTTATTAATATTTTCCTTCAATAGTTCTCAGAGGTGAAATCTGACTGTCACAAACAAAATAGAATGCAGTATGGACTTGCATGTAAAAGCAAAAGTTTTCATTATTGATGTAAATCAGGAGTGATCGACTTTGATCAAAACTTCAATATTGCTATACTAACTGAAGAATAGTGAAATATTATAGAAATAGAGAACACAGGTTAAATTAACAGTATACAGAAAGAGAACATTCCCTCGGACCTTCTGTCAGGTATTGTAGAACTACTGCTACTACATTTGGTATGTTCTAAGTAGATACTTAATGTGCATGTGGTTTGATTAAAAGCTTTGTATTGCATGTTTTATAGAGACATGAGCGGGACCAAAAAAGAATGATCAAGTTCCTTTTGAAGTAAGAATTCACGACATAGTATATCAAAAAGAAATTCAGACTTATCGACTTGAGCAAAGAATAATATTGACCTCTATATCAGAAAGATTTTAGCTAAGGTTGAAATCTGAAACAATATTTTTTTTCTTATCACAACCGGATCAAGACTCTTTCATTTATGTTTCATTGATAATTGAAAGTAAAGAAAAGGTAGAAAAATGATTACTACGATAAAGTATCAATAAAACAACTCTAACAATTATCATAATCATGAAGGATCTTCTACAACAGAATATGTGATTACCATCGTAGAATATCTTCTATTGTTTGACTTACTTCTTAATAAGCAGTAGTAATCTAATTCATCTTTCATTCGTTTACTATATGTTTAGTAGAAGACAAATGCAGTCAACAAGAATGAAGCCACAAACATTAATTTCTACAATTCTAAAAACAATCACTTGATTTTGACTTTAGATTTAGACACTTTCGAGTATCTTCCAAGTCTTCATACTATCTATCAGTAGGATATTTTATTCTCATTAAATCCATGACAATTTTAATTTTTGTCTATATATCGTTATATATACACAAGGCATCCAAAGCATATAAATGAAAATGATTATCCCCTACATTTATCAATTTAAATGATGATAATAATAGTCTTTATAATTTTCTTTTGTCTATTTATTCAGCAATCTTCAACAGCAAATAAAAGAATGTGTTAGAGAACATTTGTACTAAAAAATGAATAACACAATTATCATTTCGTTTTTATCGAGCAAGGACGTAAAGAAACGAGCAAAGACAACAAAAATGAGATGTTCGTTTTCTTCCTCCGCATTTCTTGATCAAACTTCATTTTTCTTACAAATATTGTCTAACAAAAATTCATTTTCTTTTTTGAATAGCAAATAGATATTCTCTATACACATTTGATAAGAAAAAAAAACCTTCGATAATATATCATTATTTTATACGCATACATATACATGCCAACAGTTCTTGTCTGTTTGTCAAGTGTCAATACACCAAACATTATCATGATACTTAAAGTAAAGATGAAAACTGAATGTATATAGATTTGATTAGGTTTGTTCAATTTCAAGAAAAAGAAACAACAAAAAAGAAAAAGAAATTAAAGTTTATTCAAAATTACAACCGCTCATCTATATATAAAGAGTGAATATATTGAAAGCAATAATCACAAAAAAAGAAGAAGAAAAGAAACACTTATTTCATTCAAGCATTACTACAATCAACAACAGGAAAAAACGGGCAAGTTTATCATGCAGAAACTTTCTTTTTCTCGTTTTTTTTGTGTTATTACTATCTTAAAATGTTAAAACTTTAGTAAGAATGCGTGAAGAATTGAGTATGTAAGACGACATGAGAAAGAGAAGAAGAAAAAAAAGAACAAGAAGAAGAAACGGAAACTCATTTTTATAGTCAAAACGAGCGTCAACGATAAATGACGATTCCCCAAAAGACTCACCCTTATACTCTTCTGTTAGACTACCTATCACATCATCGAGTTATAACTAGAAGCGATACTTTTTTTGTTACTCACACACAAACATAACACCTATGCACGAATACCGGAGAACAGCCTAAGGGAAATTAGATTTGTGCCGGCTATTAGACATTTTATATGTCGACAAACGCGAACATTTTATGAGGATTTTACAACTATAACTAGCCGATGATGAGAAGAAAATAAATCAGTGTTGGTTCTATTTGATACAGTAACTAGTTCTTCTTGTGTTTTTCTTTTTTTTTTCTTTTATTTTGTTGAAAATATATAGATGAGAGAAAAAAAACATACAAACAATCGAACAAATAAATAAATAGGAGAATATGTTATTTTACAATGTTTTTTTCTTTTCTTTTTTTTATTCTACTTTTTTTCTCTTGTGATGCAATATATAATATAGAACGTTTGTATTTATAAAAATGTAATAACTTCCTTTAGTCATCAACTGCATGAAGAATATTCTAAAGAAAAATTTCAACAGCTGAATAGCGCGAGCAAGTACTCATCAAATGACAACTAAACAAACTGGTTCTCTCTCCTTCTCTCTTTCTCTCTCTCTACGCAAGCTGATGTCATCCAACTGATTAAATGAAAAAATATTAGAAATCCTATATCATCATAGACCATAAATGCAGGTTTTGTTGATAATCTGGACATAGAATGTCGATTTGTTCGTTGTCGTCAAAACCTGTATTTAATTGGCATATATCAACAACTTTTTCTGTATTTAGACATAAGAAAAAGTATGTAAAAAGAAAAAATTTTTATGTTACAAATAAATTTGTTGATTATTTCATTTGCTTTTTCTTTTTTCTTTGTTTTTTAAACACTTTGCTCTTATTTTTTATTCATATAAACAAGAAAATTTCAACAAAAGAAAATTTAATAATATTGTGCCAAAGTCTCTTATATGAATGAAACAGTCAATCATTGTTAAAAACTTCGCATTTTTTCATTTATTTCAAAGTCACTTTGTTTCTTTTAATGAATATAATGAAAAAAAAACCATACTCGATAACAAATAGTTCTCGAAGAAATCTTTGAAGGTTCATCTTATAAATATCTTAATTAAAATAAAGACATTCATTTACATATGTTGATCTTTATGATAGTCACGGAAAACATACATGAGAAATATGAAATAATTTACAAGAATTTCTTTTTTTCTTTCAAGGATAAATACATATCGTTGATTTTTCATTTGTCTATAATTGTGCAGAAAAAACTTTCTGAAGAAAAATAGAATCATTTCGAAAAATAAAGAGGACGATGCACTACTAATTAATATAGATGAAAAAAAATTTATTTTTTTTTTGTTTTCAGTTTTAATTTTTATTTCGATGAATTATAAATTTAACGTTTACAAAAAAAAAAAAAAGCTGCAGAAAAGAAATAATATTGGAACATAGTCTTATGCATCTGTTGCAGTTTCTGTTTCTTGTTTTTCAGTACTTTGTGATTTTCTATAAAATGGACTGATATATGGTTTTGTTGCTGGTCCTGTTAATGAAATTTTCGGAATACTAGTTCGTTTTTCATCCGGTCCATTTATCGTAGCTCCATCGACTGTAATCATATCAGCATCATATTTTACTGTAGGTGTATTATTTAATCTTGATAATAAATTACGACGATAAAAAACAAAACCAGTTATACCTCCAATTACAACCAAAATAGCAATAATAATTCCAACAATAAGACCTGCAGGATTTGATTTATTATTTGTTGGTGGTTTTGTCTGCTCTGGAGGTGTTGCTGGTGTTGTTGTCGTTGTTGTCGTTGTTGTTGGAATGTTTACTGATGTTGGTGAAGATGGTAAAGATTGATCTCCAACAATATAAAACAATCGTGCACCTTGCCAATTATTCCATTCACTAAACGGTAATGCTTCTGATATATTAAGTGTTAAAGTAAGTTCTTTTTTATCTGTATAATATTCTAGTACAGGTTGATCAATTTTTCCACATAATGAACTTGTTCTATCACCATCAGTATATTTTATTGAATCAAAACATTCAACAGCTGATGATGGATTTATTGTTGAAGTATCACGTAAAGATAATTCGATTATATAAAGATAAATAGAATATTTTTTACCATCATTATTATTTGGTATTCGAATAGTTAATGAACATTGTCGTTTTCCAAGTTGATAAGTATTTGGATAATCAGGTGTTTCAATAAAACCCATTTCATTTGAAGTTTGAGAATTAAGACATAATCTGACTGCTGGATATTCTAATGATGGTCTCATTGGTAAACATTGAAAATAAAATTGTGTTGAATCAGCTTGACTATTTTGACATGCATTTGATGGTGATACTAGTGGTATTGGATGCGTATATGAACAAGTTTGTTGACCTGAACATTGTGCTTGTGGTTGTTCACCTGGATATGCACATGTAAATTGTGTTACATCACATTGATTAGGCTGTTTTGTAACAAAATGATATGATTGTAAAAAGACTAGACCATAATTAATTGTACAAGCAAAATTAACAGTTTCACGTCCACTGGTTAATCCACAAGCAACTTGACTTGTAATATTAAATGGTGATGTTATAACTGCAGGTGGAGCTGTTGGACGACATTTATCATGTTGAATAGATTCTAAATAAATTTCAAAACCTTTATATTTTGATGTACCAGTATTCGTCAATATATTATTATAACGAATTTCAACAATACTTGAACATGTTTCAATTAAATATCGTGTATGACTATTACCACATAAACGTATTGGACCTAATTCTGTACCATCGATCTCGATCGATGGATCGAATGGACCACATTGTGCACCTTGTTCACGTAATGCTGGTCGTATTGGTAAATTTAATGTAAGAATAAAGATTTTAAATGATTTATGAATTGGACTACCTAATAATTCATTTGTTTGTAATTGTATTTTACAGTTTTTAGATTCTGATGTATAATTCAATGATGAAATGATTGCACCACCTTCAACTTTTTCAGATGAACCTGTTGATGAACATACATCACGTGTAAGTTTTGGACGTGTTGGAATACATTGATATTCAGCAGATACATAATTTGATTTAGTACCATTACATGATTTCATTGCTTGTGAAGGTGCAGATATATAACATGATGATTTACCACCACAAGCATTATGTAAATGAGTACGATCTTCAAAACAATCATTCGGAGAAAAAGTACAACCACCAGTTTTACTTGCAGCAAGTTGTACTTTATGTAAAACAAGAACATATCCAGGTCGATCACATCGTAATAAAAGAAGTTGTTGAACACATTTTGTTTCTAATGTAATAAAAGTACTTGTTGGACCAGGACCACTAGGTGTTGTTAATAATGTTGTTGTTTTTATTGTTGTTGGAATAGTTGTAGGTGCAATAAATTGTGACATAATTTGATAAAGTAATGCAAAACCACGTTGAGATTGTGAATTTTGACTTAATAAATTATATGAAGCAAAAATTTTATCTGTTGGTGAACATGTACTAAATAAAAGTTCTGTTGAACTTGTACCACATAAACGTCGATTGTATAATTGATTATTACATTGATATGATAATGATAAATAATCATTTGTACAATTACCTGTAGTTGGATCAGGTACACCAATATCAAGATCAAGTAAATACATAAATATAATAAGATCAGAACCAGCTACTGTACCTAATGTTACATTCGGACATTGTGTTTGTGTATACGATGGATATGATGGACTTTTGAATATACCACTATTACCAGCAACATCATTTATTTGACCTGTACATAAATCTACACTATTTTGAACAATTGTTGGTGTTGGTAAACATTGATATTCAACAAAAAGATAATTAGCAACAACTTTATTACATTCTGGTAAAGGAACTTGATTTAAAAATGAAACGGAACATTTTTGTTTTCCTGAACATAATCGATAAACATTATCAGCTTCAGTTGTACAATCACCAACGCTATAATCACAACGACTACCTTTGCCATAAAATGCACGATGAATAACAATTATATAATTTGATGGACATTGAAAATTATTTGAACCCAGTAAAGCTGAAAAATCTGGATAACATAAAGTTTTAAACATACGAGAACTTGGACCAGGATAATAAATTGGTAATGAAGCAGTTGTTGTACCTGTTGGTGTTACTGTTGATGAACGTGATGTGGTAGTAGTCGCTAATGGAATACATTCTATTGATGGTGATCTTTCACGAAATTCAAAATAAAATTTTACACCACGTCCTCGTGCTTCTGTTGTTCGAATTAATCGTAATGATACAGATGAATGACATGTATTAAGTAGAAAATTTGTATATGTTTTACCACACATCTCCAAATTATTATTATCAGCTGATATAATTAAGCGATCTTTTGTACAGTCTTGTCCAAGTAAATTCGGAGCATTTAAATCCATATCAATTATATAAAGATGAATATCTTGATATGGTTTTAATGTTTGTAAATTAAATGTACAATCAATATTATTTGGTGTATTTGGAAAACTCGGTGAAATTATAAATCCACGACGAGTATTACCTTGTGGTAATAAATTATTATTACACATATCATATGTAGTTATACCAGAAATATCATTCGGTATACATTTATAATCAATATGTAAATAAGCTGATGGTCGATTTTGACATGTTGCTAAGGTTTTCGAAAAATGATATGCTACACAGGATGCTTTACCAGCACATGTACTTTGAACAGTTGATGCATCATTTTGAAAACAATCATTGACATCATAAACACATGCACCTGCACCAGTATTTCCATTGGGTTTAGCTGCATAATCAGCTGTTACTATATCAATAACATAACCAGATGGACATCGAAGTGTTTGTTGTTGACTACGACATATATCATATAATGTTGACTCAGTAACACCTAAATCACAAAATCCCCATTGACGATCAGTATCAAAATTACTTGTTAATGAACACCAAGGTTCACCAGCACCTTGACCTGGGATTGAACTTGGTGGATCGAGTTTTAAACAATTTGATTGTGAATTGCCTTGATATATAAATGGAAACTTACAATATTGACGTGTACCATTTGTTGTTCCACCATAGGCAGCAACTAGAAATAAATAAATTTATAAAAAATTAAAAATAGATTTTTTTTATTTAATTTTATAGATAATTTACTTTGATAACTAGGTGGTAATAAACTTGTGGTAGTTGGGGGACGAGTTGTTGTTCTTTTTGTTGTTGTTGTAAAACCATCTGGTGTACATGTCCAACCAACAGGTACATCAATAGTTTGAGAAAAAATTTTAAAACCACGATAACCAATTGCTTGATGAGTTGAAACAAAACTAAAGTCAACTATATTTGAACAACTAATTAAAACTAATTCAGGTTGTCGTAAACCACAAAGTACACGTCTATCTTTTCCATCATTAACAGTTAATGATGCTCTATCACATTCAGTATTATCAATCAGTCCGGCTTCCAAATGTAAATCAACTATATAGATCATCCATATTTTATTTGTTGGCGCTTCAAGTTTTTTTGAACAACTACGTACAGTTGCAGGTAATATGGGATATTGTGGACTAACCATCATGACTCTATCGAGTGCAATGGTATTTGTTGTTGTTGATCCACATATATCAATTGGATTTTCATTATTTGGTAAACGTGTTGGTATACATTCATAATCTATATTAAGATAATCAGCATCTAGTAATCCACATTGAACAAGTGGTTTTGGAATATCATATTCAATAAAACATGATTGTGTACATGTTAAACCAAGTGAAGCTTCTTGATGACAATGAGTTGGTGATGGAATTTCACATTGACCTGTACCTGTTGTAGCATAATTTGATTCAATGATAGACAGAACATAATCAGAACCACGAGGACATCGTAAAGTTATTGCTGTTCCAAGACAAACATGTGCAGAAAGTATTGGTGAAAGTTCTAAATTTAGTGCCCAATCTGGCACTTGTTCATTAATAGGTGTTGTTGATGATGGTAATGGATTACCACATGTTATTTGCATTGGTCTTGGAATCCATTCAAAATAAAATTTAAAACCTTTATAAGAAAAGTTTGGTGATGATGTTGTTTTATATTGAATATCTATAGTTGTAGCACAAATTGGAGCAATCGCTACTTTACGTGTACCGCAATAAACATAAGCAAGATGTGGAGCATTTATTATTAAATAATCATTGACACAAGTATCACGAATAGATGGATTTATTCGTTCTAAATCATCTAAATTATTTGTATTATCATTTTTAGAAATAACTAAATCAGGTTCATTTGAATATTCTAAATAATAACAATATTAATATTTAGAAAAGAAAAAAATAAACAATTTTTATAATAAAACTCATACCATCTGAGCTACGTTGTCCACCACTTGATACAGCCATTTCATTAATCCAAATTTTTGCTATTCTATCCATTATACCCATAAGTGGTCTTCTACATTCATTATTTGTTTGTTTATAAGTTGGAAAATTTGGACTAGTAACAACTCCATGTATACTTGCAATAGGATTATTTGTATCACAAATATCAAATGTTGTTATACTTGATACAGTTCCAACTGATTTACTTGGTACACATTGGCTAGTTATATGTAAATAATCAGCATATTGATCTGAACAAAGTGCGAGTCGACGTCTAGTTGAATATGATATAAAACAAGCAGGTAGATCATTTCGACATTGTGTTAATGTTGATAATGTTTCTTGTACACAATCACCTTGAACAAATCCACATTTATTTGACGGTTGTTTTTTAACACCATAAAAAGCACCTATTATCATGAATGTATAACCAGATGGACAACTATAACTTAATGAGCTACTAAAACAAATATCATGTTCAATTTCATCACGTGCAAACATGTTTGTTTCATTTGTTAAAACTACTGCTGTTTGTGTTGTAAATGGTGTTGTTCGAATAGTTGTTGGAGGTGATGTTATTACAGGTTTACCACAAGACCAATCAGATGGACGTGCTTGACTTTCAATATATAATTGAGCACCAGAAGAAAAAAATGTTGTTTCATCATTAGCAGTATAACGTAAATCAAGTTCATTTGAACAACTTGAATAAATTAAACTATAAGAACGTTCTTCACAAAAATCTGTACCTTCACTTTCACCATCTTCAATAAATGTTATTTTATTTGATTTACATTCAGTCGAAAAATCATTTAAACTAATATCAAGTGCATAAAAATTCATAATATAACCCACATTAGTTTTTATTCGATAATTACAATTCATTCTTGTAAAACTTGGATAACCATATGTTTGAAAACGACCACGACGATTAATTGATACTGGAATTTTCGATCCATCTGATGGGCATGAAGTATTTGGTGAAACAAGTTCAGTATTTGTTGGTATACATTGATATTCAACATATTGATAAACAGCAGTTCTACCACCACATGATGAAACAACTTGGTTTCCTGGATAGAAAAACGTACAACTTCGACGACATGTAAATGTTGGAGCTGTTGTATCAAAACAATGTTTCAATGCATCATGTTGTTCACATTGACCAGATGGAGTAACACCAAATATATTTGTAGTAATAACTACACCATAGTTAGTTGGGCATTGAATGTTAAATGATTGACCTAAAAAAGAAGAATTTAGAATTTTCGTTTTTTTTCTCTTCTTTTTGATATTTAATAAATAAAATGATTTACCTCGACAAATTTGAAAACTTCGAACAGGTGATGCAATACCAAGTAAAACATAAATGGGCATAGTTGTAGTTTGACTTGGATTCATAGTTGTTACTGTTGGTGTTATAGATGGTACAGGTGTTACTGTTCCATCTATATTTGGACAATTATCATTTGAAGGTCGATCAACTATTTCGAAATACATTCTCATTCCACGATAGATTGTTAATTGTGTTGTAACATAATATTGAATAATAATTGTCGATGAGCATAAATATGGATAAGCATATCGCACTCGAGCACAATGTCGATATGTTTGGACACTATCAACAACATAGACATGATCTTTAGCACAAGTTCCCAACGTTGAACCAATGTATAGCTCAGTTAACCATAGACGAATTATTTTATCATTTGGTACACGTATTGCACGAAAACATTCGCTTGTTGTTGTTTGAAATTGTGTTGGATACCCGGGACTTCGTATTATTCCATGATCACTTGTTATTTCTGTACTATTTTGACAAACATTATATTCTTTTGTTGAATCATCCATTGATATGGGTACACACTCATATTCAACATGAATGTAACTACTATATTGATCATTACATTGCGGTAGCTTTTTTCTTGCTGCATACATGTTACATTGAAGAGTATCTACTGTACATGTTACTATACTCATTGCATCAGCAATACAATCACCTGTTGTATAGCTACATGAACCAGCTATTTGTGCAACACCGTAAAAAGCACTTCGAACAACAACAACATAATTCTGTTGACAACGAACACTAATTGTTGATGGTACACATGAATCCTCTGCCTTCATTGGTATAACCTTTTGTCCATTAGTGAAAGTAATGTATTGTAATATGTACAAAATAAGAAATATAAATCTAGACATCATTTTGTAAAACTATATTTGCTATACTCTTACGCGCAAATTAGAGTAGTAGCATCACAAGACACCAGTGATAAAAAATAATAGTAATAAAAACAAAATAACTACTGTCTTCGGTTTTTATTTGCTATAATTTTAAAGATAAGGGCTAGAAAAAAGAAACAAACGAAGATATTGTTATCAATAGAAGTCTCGTTTTAGCTTCTTTTTATACAATCAGTTAAATAAACTTCTTTTAATTTTTTTATGCTTCTGTTATCTGTATAATGTGAGTAACGTTAAACAAAAGATAAAACATCTTTTAGAAGCCTAAATAACATGTGTAGCTTGTTTTTTTTCTATTTTTTAAATAGATAAGTTATGACATAAATAAAAGACAAATATTTGATATAATTAAATTTATTTATAATGTTCTAACATGATTAATACATTGAATCATTATTCATTCGAACAATTAATTAAACAATACATGATAATTTATAACTTTATTCTTCTTTTTTTACCATATATTTTACTGATTTTGAATTTCTATGAATTCATATTCAAAATAGAGCTTACGAGCGAAGTTCTCTAACTGATAAATCACTTTAAAGTTGAAACTATGCGCATTAAATAAACTTGCTTTAGTTTTGTATTTTCCGTAATGAGGTCATGTCCGTAGCTTATCACTGCGTAGATACTGCATTTTTACAGTATTTTTATAATGAATGTCGTAGTTCCTCTTAGGAGCACTAGGAAAATTGATTTTCGAATGTTGACCTAAAACTTTATACAGAGACAGGCTTTGACAAGAATGGACTATTGTAAAATTTTCAAGTCTTTTGATTTGCTTCTATCCTAAAATACAAACGTCGACTCTGTTTGTATATATGGATGATGTAAAAGATATACTTTTACCATAGCTGTATTTGAATATAGAAACAAGAAAAAGATCTGATACTTTCACAAGAAACTATACCTACTCAGGTCTATTTGTATGCAAAGTTTCAATGCGAAATTCGAAAATCGATTTCCCTAGTGTTTCTGAAAGGAACCACGGCATTCTGCTGAAAAAATACTGTAAGTGAACTATCTTCGCAGCAATAACTCTTTCTAGAATATTTCTACCTCATTCGAATCTACATAATATATGTAGTCTCGAGTCAAAAGCGATTTATCAGTTGAAGGATTTCTTTTTTTAGACCTTTTTTTTCCCATCTCAATATTTCTATGTTAAATATAACATGGCATATTACTATTCATCATGATGTTACGAAGAAAGTTGTATTTTCATCATATCTTTTTCATATAAGATAACTTATTTGTTGATAAACACTCCTCTTCATCTACGAACAACCATATCTATAAAACGATCTTGCTTACATATTTTCTTTTTAAATCATCAAATGGATATATCAAATAGTTTTCTTTCATTATGAATTGTAATATATGAAGATTCAACAAAAGAAAAAGATAAACTTTAAAATTTCAATTCTAGATTATTCATTTTCTATTGAATATTATTTTGATGGAATTTCTTTCTCTTCGTAGTTGAATATGTCTTATTTTGTTTTATTACGAACACAAAAGAAAGAAAAATACCAGCACAAAAAAAAAGAAAAACAAAGAAAACAAACAAACGTAAATACATTAAAGAAAAGAAAAAAAGAACGAAAAATTTTTTTCAGTTGGTTTTTCTTTTTTATTTAAAATTAGTCCCTTGTTTTGTGTTTTTTTTTAAATGTATATTAGTATATCGCACGTAATATTTGACGTACATATACATATCAAAAGATGAAATGAAAAGAATAAACATACGCACATAAACAATAAACGACTATGCAAATGTTTTATTTTTAAAGTCATATATTAACAATGATGATCGTCTGTGTTTTTTTTTATAAGATATAATCAAGTTCATATCGTACATAATCATTACGTGGTTTTTCAATGCGTTTCTTTAATGATTCACTTTCATCTATTGTTGGACGAATATTATCATCAACAATGCGTGGATAAGCAGCAACTAAAGAATCTTGTGCACCAATGTATAATGTATTATAGACTTTCCAATAAACATCACGTACTCGTCGAGCTGGATGAAAGAGACCCTAAAAAAAAAAGAACAAACCAAAATAAAAATAATGAATTGTTATGATTATAAAAATAAATCTTTACTTGTAATGCATAATAGAATAATCGAGATGGTCCAAGACCAACACGTAAACCTTCAATCGCAGATATAAATGCTTGAATAACATGTGGACTTGTTTCAAATATATTTGGCCAAACATGATTTAATAAATGACATAATGCATCTTCACAACCAAAACCAAATACACCTAATGACATATGTCCAATAGCAGTCATTGCTGTTTGACGATGAACTAAATCTCTATCCATCATTGCATCTTCAAGTAACGGTGTTACGGCATATATATAATCTTTTGACATTTCACCTATATATTCAAACATAAATGCTAATGCTTTTAATACACCATTTTGAACATTTAATTCCGGTACACGATATTCATTCATTAAACCTATTTTAAAAATAAAAAATATACATATATAAGTTGAAAAAGAAAAAAGAAAAAGATTTACCTGGTAAAACAGTAAATGGTGAACATGTTTCAGATACAATAGCTATAGCAACAGTTGTACAAACACGTAATTGTCGTTCTTGTACTTTAAGATTATTTAATAATGTAGCTAAGACATCATGTGGACCAATAGCTTTAGCTATATAACCAAATGTATTAATAGCAGCACGACGAATTGATTTCTTATGTGCTTTAAGTAATTCAAGTAATTCAAAACAAATACGCATCCATTCTCGAGCTGGTACATGTTCGGCACCTAATTCAGCTATACGACCAACAAGATCAATGCAATTTTCTTGAACTTTTTCATGTCTATTTTAAAAGAAAAAAAAGAGACATGAAATTTTTATAAAGATTTTTATTTGTAAATTTTTGTTTTTTTTAACCCTTTACATTCTACCGGTCACTGGAGTGATCATTTATCGATCGATTATAAAACTTGAAGATTTCAAAGCTTCAAAAAAATGTTTTGTAGCAAATTTTAAATGAGCTATCGATTAGTAAAAGACAAATACTTCATTTCATCGTTCCGTCTTCTCAATATCAGACATACAAAAGATTCTCTACTGTCAGCAAATAAAAGTTTTTAGAACTTATTATATGATACAGATTGATGAAGAAGCCTACTAGTGATTAATATAAGGCTTGACGAACTACAGACAATAAATCAAAAATAGACCGTACTGTCACTATTGAGTAAACACAAAACAATCAACAATAGACTTATTTTTATGTATTGTCAACCTCATCATATGAGAAGTTGAAATAACACTTAATATGGATAAAATGTCTTCAGTTGTAATACAATATCTCAAAGAAAAATAACTCATAATTTGTCAATATGTATCAAAAACACATATACTGTATCAAAATTAGTTTCTATGTATTCACATCTCCGTTTGTTTTATTACTTCAATGCCATAGGATATCAGCTACTATCTCTGTTTTCTACAATATGTTCACTCGAATAACCAAAATCATCCTATACTACAAAGGAAAACATTATATGGATCTGATTGCACTAATAATATATTGGTGGAACTACTACTCTGTTTCTAAGATTATTTTATTCATTAATCTTTTGAAATCATTGTGGAGGGATAAAATTGAATATGATTTATTTTTGTACCGCTTAATCAAATAATCTATCATGCATAAGTATCTGCTATGTTCAAACGAAAAATGCTAGAAGCCAAATTTTTTCATTTACAAATAGAGGAAAGTATGTACTATGAAATGTGTATACAAAATAAATTTTATGAAGTAATTTAAAACCATTTTAAAAAAGACTTGTTAAGAAAGTCACATAAGGAACTCTCTCATATCTTGGCTATGTACTTATTTTAACGCTCTCTAATGAGGATATCAATTGTGAGTGGCTATATTAGTTATGATTGGAAAAAGTTCATATCAAATACATGCAACAATGTATTTTTACAAAGTTGCATATTTTAAATATCTTAAAAACTTCGTGTTCTTATAATTGTTTAAACCTTTTTGTCCGAAAGCCATAGAACCTACTATTTTTACGTCAAACACGGATTCTTGGTTAGCCCGGATAGGCAGAAAAATAGAAAAATCGATTTTCAGAAAATCTATATTTCAAAACGATTTTTTTTTGTAAGTTTGAATACCTTGTTGACAAAATCACTTTTAGCGGTTTAAACCATATTCTAAATTTTATTCTGAAAATCGATTACAAAGTGCATACTTTGCTCTATCTTTGAGTAAAAAAGTTAAGATTCCAGCATTTTTTGTTCAAACAAAACAGATCTTGACATTTATACAGATGCATATGCATTGTAGATTATACCGAAAAATATTTATATTTATTTTCGTCGTATTTTTGTTTCAACATATGTTATCACAAAAATTATATTCGCATTCTTAATTAATTAATTTGATAGAGAACTTTCTTCTTCTAGAATTTTGTAAATTAAATCTAATTTCAAAGAGAAATACGTAGTCCATTTAATTACATACAAATTTAATCATTTATATCCGAAAATAAGCAATACGACAAAATTTTACCTGTTTTTCAAAATAGGTGTTAATCTTGGTAATAAATCTTTAATAGGTGGCGTCATATTGGTCATACCAATAACATTAACAATTCCTACAAAGTAAAACACAGATACATTTCATATTGAATTATTCATTTCTATTAAACAAGAATAAAACCTCTTCTTACCTTTTAATGCTCCAAGAATACTTCCTAAAACTTCCGGATATTCTTCACCAAGATATTCATATAAAACAAGTCCTAATTGTCCCATTAATTTTTCTTCTGAACATAATTTCATAACATTAGCTATTTTTTGTATAAGATCAGCTGCTTGTTGTCGTACTTTAGCTGCTTTATTATTTAAACGCCATAATATTGTACCACATATTTGTGGTAAATATGCTTTACAACGTTTTCCTAATGAATTCACAACAGCACCAAAACCATTTAACATAACTGTATCTTCTGTTGTTTGTTCTTGAAATGCATAAAGTATACCATCAATTAATTGTTCTTCTAAACGTGAATCAATATCAGCTGAACCTAAATTTGTCATTATTTTTTCAATTGTTTCAATAACCATTTTACGATATTGTTCTGATTCATCTTTTAAATCATCAACAATACGATTAATTATTTCTGATGAACCAACTTTATTTGCCATTTCAACAGTTGTATCAACTAATTGTCGATAATTACGACGATCTAATGCCATACGTTGATTCCAAAAATATTTAAAAAATGATGGTAAAACTTCTTCTTTTATATATTTAGCTTCAACACCATCAGTTGCTGTACATTGTTTAACAACTTTAAGAACAATTTTTTTCATTTCTTCATCAGGTGATTGAAATTCACGAATTAATATAAGCATTACTTCACGTGTATAATAACATGCATATTCAGCATCCATCAATGGAATTAAATAACCAATAGCTTTAAGAAATGCAGCAAGACCCTAGATAAAATAAAAAAATAAAACGATACAATTTTATAAATATTTGTCAACAAATAATTATCAAATATGAAGATTTTTCGTTTTTTCAATTTTGTAAAAAAATAAAACAATTATTTCACTATTCATTTAATATATGCTCTCATCATTTTGCTACTAAGTTATAACCTCTTCATAAGGAGTACTTCCTTATACTAGAGAGTCTATGGTCTATTTCAAGGAAATTTCAATAGGAAGGAATCTCTCAAATATGAATAGTTTTTTATTCTGAATGTTGGGCACTTATTTTCTGATATCATAAACAATAAGAACATTTATAATGTAAGCAACATATATTTTATCACTTACGTGCAGAACGAAAAAAAATTACGTTATCTATATTATTTTATGAAAACAATCATAAGACATATAGGAAAAAGGCATTAACTAGCCGCGCCTATTTAAAAGAAATAAAACAATACTAGACTTCAATAACAATGCTTAATTTAATATCTTCTGAGTTTTATGTTAATAACTAGCAACATTAAATCGCGTCAATAGATATTGATTTATTTCTCATTAAAAAAATTGAATTAATTAATTGTTGGAAAGAAGATCATCTTGTACCACCGACATGCGATTGCAATTAGATACTTATGGATTGCAAAAACTTCGCAATAATGAGTATATTTATTTAGTCTCGATAATGTCTATATTGGAAAGGTTTTGCTATATTTTCTTTTTTTTCTTCAATGTTCAGTTAAACATAAGTAGAACTAAGCTCTTTTGGTTTTAGTTTGATTTAAATCATCTCTAGTTGCAAAGGTCAATAGTTTATTCTTAACTACTTTATTTTCTTACATACATATATATATATATATAAGTTAACTTACTTTTCCACGATGTTGTTTAATACCATTCCACAATGGTTTAAGTACCGTATCAAATGATTCAATACCATATGGTGCTGCTGCTTCAGCTAATGCTGCAATACCTAAAGCTGTAATTGTTCGTACTTTTTGTTGATCATCAACAAGACCTAAAATTGAAAAAAATAATTTATTTATATGTTTTTTTATTGTTTTTTTTCTCTTACCATGTTCAATAATTTCTACTAATGATTTTAAATGTGGTAAAATAGCACAACCAAGTAAGATAGCAATTTGTTGTATAATTTTAATTCCTGTATGTCGTGCTTGCCAAGATTTTTTACTTTTACAAACAGCTTTTAAAAATGGTAATAATGCTGGTATACCAAGTGCTGATGCAACAACAGCAAATGCACGTGCTGTTGTATTACGTACATATTCATCTAAATTATCAATATCAGGTCTCATTGTTGATATCATTGTTGCTAAACCAGCTGCTTTAGCTAAATTTGATATGATTTCACGTCCTTCAACACGTGCATAATAATCTTCATCAATTAAAAGTGGTTCAATAACAACACATATTTTGTGTACATATGGTCGAACAAGATCATCAAGTTTATATAAAATACGATCAATAACTTTAACAAGTAAATGACGTTCTTGATCTTCTAATGTTGGTGACATTAATAACGGTAAAATTTGATTAAATAATGGACCAGCACCAAATTCTCGTGCTTTATCAGTTATTTGTCTTAATGCTGCTTTACGCATAGGTGGTGTACCATTTTTAATTTTAAGTAATAATTTCATTATTTTTCGTTCTTTTTGTTCTTCAGGTGTTAAGGATTCTTCATCAACTTCTTGTAATAATTTATCAAAATATTGTAAATCATCTGGTTTTAATAATGGTAAATTTCCCGATGGTTGATATTCTTGTAATTGATTTGATTGAGAATTTTGTCCATGTGCAGATTCTTGTATATGAAAACCTGAAAATGTTGATTGTGGTGTTGGTGTAGCTGTTAATTTACGTGCTGGTGTACGTATTGGTATATAAGATGCTGGCGGTGGTAAAATTTTATAGCCAGGTGGAAACATTGCATCAAGTTCTTCATCAGATAATGGACGATTACGTTCATCGATTTCACGTTCCCAACGATATGCTTGCATTTGTTCAGGTGTCATTTGAACTTGACTTGGTGTCGGTGTTTGCAAATTAATGGCACGTGTTCCGACAGGTGTTGCTATAATTGGTGTCATACCCGGTGTAAAACCACTTGCTGTACGTGGTGTTGATGCAACACCAATTTCTTTTGCAACAGGTGTAAAACTAGCTGGATTTGTTGCTGCATTCGCCGGTGTTTCATCCCAACGTGAACGACGTTTATCAGTTGAAGGTGTTGGAGTTGATCGAATAATATCATCAACATCATCCATACCACCACGATCAGTTTTTGGTGTTTCTGCCCAACCAGAATTGGTTGTTTCTACGAAAAAAATAATAATAAATCAATCAATAAAATAACAACAACAACAAAAAATTTGCTTTTCAAAACTTACCTCGTTCCGTACGTGGAGTCTAAATAAAAATTAAAAAAATAAAATAAAATAAAACATTTAATTAATTTGAATAAAAATCATATGGAAAACAAACTTACTTCATCCCATCGATTACGTTTATTTGATGGTGTAGCTGAATGATGTGGTGTTTCAGCACCAGGTGTACGTGAAGCCATAGGTGTTTCATCAAATGATGATTGACCAGGTGCTGGTGTAGCATCCCATATTCGATGAAGTGGTGTTGCTGCCTAGAATATTTTACATAATTACATATAAAACAAAAACAATAATTATCTTACTTCATCATAAGCTATTTTTTTTGCCTTTGGATCATTGTCATCAGCAGGCGCTGTTTGATCCCATCGTCGTCGACGTTTTTCACCTGGTGCACTTGCACTTCCATTAGATGTTGTACCACTTTGACCTCCAACTGCTTTAGCTTTTTCTGCCAATTGATTTCGTGCTTCAGCCTACAATAATAACAAAACAAAAAAGCGATTTTTTCTTTTTTTTTTTTTATTTTCTCTAAATTTTACCTGTGCATTTCTTATAACTACTTCACCCATAATTTCCGAATAGCCACGCGCTTTAGCTTGTGGATCTGGTGTTTTTCCACCTAAATAAATTAAATTAAAATAATAAATACAAGGAAAAAAAAAATTACTAAATAATTTTAATAGACAAAAATAAAAGACCCACCATTATAATGATAAATACTACCTCGTTTTCTTTTTCTTTTTGGACATTGAATAATAAATATCAAGAAATACTTTATAGAACAAAAAAGAAAGGAAATATTTCTTTATAATATATATATATATTTATATTCTTTTATGATAGTATGTATATCTGTACCATGCTCGAGCTCATTTCAAGCAGGATGATTGTCAACGTTGCGATCGAACGGCACGTTGAAAATCGTTTAACGCCTAAAAAATAAGCTTAGATTCTAATTAATTAAATAGGCGTTTTACTATTTAATCACACCTTTTCTTTATAAGAAAAAAATAGTGCATTTATGTAGATGATGTATATCCATGAAGCCAAACGCCTACAAAATGAACTCGGTATCAGAATAACCTCAAATGATTTTACAAAAAAAATAAATTACTAATTTTAAAATTCTTGCATTGAGTAAAATTTCGGAGAGATTTTCAATAAAAAAGAAAAAAACAAAATTTTTTTCTGTATACTTACCATGAGCAAAATAATCTATTCGTTCAGGTGAAATTCTTCCTGGTATCATACGTCGTCTTTTCTGATATTCATTTTCTCGATCAGCTATTGTTGGTCGACGATGTTCAGCTAATGGATCATGACTCTAAAGATAGAAAAATCAAATAAATAAATAAAATGAATATTGATGAGAGATTTCGTCAATCGATTGAACATTTGTCAACAAAATCATTTTATGATTGAAATCAAATCATAAATTTAAAAGAAAAAAAATTGATTTCTAATATTAAACTGAAGTTATAAGTGTTGAAACACATGGTAAGGTCAAAAACAAAACAACAAAGGTCATCTCCATTGTTCACCTTATATCTCCATCAGTTTTCATTCGTTTTCATAGAGCAACATCCCATTTGAAAGAGTGCATAAAACTGAACAAAAGCATCTCGTATAAGTTTCTGAATAAACATGGGCTTTTATTAAACTAACTTTTTTCAATTGTTAGGCGGTTTTCAATATGATTATTAATCAAGTGTTTGAACTTTAGTATGGAGCACCTTGTAGAGCGTTTTCTGCTCTACAAAATAGTTCTAAAGGTTTTGAAAAATAAAGTTTCAGACAAAGCCGAGAAATGTGGCGGCTGTATTGATACGTGAAGTACAAAGTTGTGTTTTTTGACTGGCTTTTAGCAGGTTTTTCTAAGCAATAATTATGACTTAATCAAAATTAATATGATATTCTCATCAACATCATATTAGAATTATTTTTAATTCTGATACATCTATTACAGATAACTTTTCAGCGGCTACCTAGAAATAATATCTGTAGCGCTTGTGTAGCTCATGCATATTGTCGAACAAAATAATCCATATATACTTAAATCAATTTTTCTATCGTTTCCTCTCCTAGATCCTAGTAACTGTGTTTGGAGTATAAAGAACAAGGTGACTGACTACGTTTGCATGAAGATTGTAATGGGCTGTAGAGCTCGTCGATTTCGGTCGGTTCTGGATCTGAAATTTTTCTGCTAAACGAATCCCAATCCTAAAATTTTCGGACTTGATCAGCTCTAGTGAGCTGGCTAATGTTGGTTAAGTATGGTTCGTTAGGGATCTATCTATAGGAGATGGCTAACAATAATTGCCTATGTTTTCCTTGCAACAGTAAAAATGAGTATTTGTCAACATTCGGATCTGGACATGACATAGAACAAAGGAGATCGCATTTCATAAGAAGTCATTGATGTATTGCAATGTCATTTGCAGCTCATTTTATAATGCAATACCCATTGTATTGATAACATGCTTGAATAGTACTAAAAATTACTTTCGCAAACTCCATCTTTATGGAGACTCTACACATATCAGTTTTGAAATCCATATGAAATGTAAATTCCATTTTTACTTGTAAAATGATGCAAGCGTCTTAGAATGAAGAATGTAGTTTCGCGAAAAATGTATCATTCCACAAAACAAAAAAAAACTTAAGTTTTTTAATGAATAGTCTTTCACAAGAAATTAAAACACATATACTCTCATTGAGCTCGTCTAGCCTTATCTAACTAGAGTCTAAGAATATTTTCATGTCTACAGTTTAATGTTAGAAATCAGATACTGTAAAAAAAGAAAAATATATCATAATTTCAACCACGAAACCAACTTTCTCAATAAATTCATATTGATTCTCCTAATATTTGTTTTTTCGTCTTACTCGATCGATATTTGGAATATTTTGCAAAATATCAGCTGATGGTCCATAATTTTTTAATTTTATATTTGATGATGATGGTGCTTGATAATCCTCGTCTTCATCCTAAAAGAAACAAATATTTAATGATTAGAGCACAAACAAAAAAAGACGAAACATACATCTTCGTCATTAGCTCCTGGTGCATAATTTAAATAACCACTTCGTGCATTTTCTTCATAAACATCTGTATCAAGAATTTCTTCACCAAATCGTGTACCACGAGCTTCATCTTCTTCTCGTCGACGACTATCACGCATAGCTTTGGATTGAGCTTCAATTGCTAAAACAAAAAGAATCCAAAAATATATTTAAATAAATCTTTTTCACAAAAAAAAAAGAAATTCTTACCATCATGTTTTGAACTCATGGTGTATTATTGTATACTAACCAAGAGTAAGAACACTATTCTGTTGAAACGTTTATTGCGTAAATATGTTGATGAAAAGACAATAACAATAATTGTTTACTTATTTATTTTTTTTCTATAATGTGATTATTTCATTGAGTATATAGTTTATCTGAAAAAGAAAAAGATTTATAAAGCTAAATAATAAAATTTTAAAAAGTATTTATTTATGTATTTATTTTTATTGATTATCATAGTTATGCATTTCATTTCCTTTTCTTTGATTGGTTATTTAATTCAAGCAATAGTATTCTTACGAACGAAAATAAATGAACTGAATGCTTAAAGAAAGAAAAGACAATTTTATAATTTTGATTTGTTGTTATCAAATCAGTTACAAAAAAATAAAAAGAAATATTTTATTATTAAAAAAATAAATTTATCCTTTTATTATATATAGATTATTAAAAACAAAGAAAAACAAAGTTTTTCTTTTTTGTTTTGTTTATTTTCTTTATTTTGATTTCTACATCTAATCTTCATGTTTTCATCATTTGTTGACGGTATGCATCCACATCAACATTTTCCACTTATGCAATTACCTGATCGACAACAAATGCAAATTCCAACTGGGTAAGAATAATATTTATTTCAAAATCTTTCATCTCATAAAATAGGTTTCTTTATCTATTGTACTATTTGACATTCTTTTTTTTTTGGCAATACATAACTGTTTATGTCAAACACTTGAAAAGAATACGATTTTCACGTGTTCGCATATACGTTTAGTAAAGATGATATAGGTCTCTTAATTGATCATGAATAACGTATATTGATACAATAAATGACTTTGACAAGCATTTGTCAAGTAGCTGTCACTATTAATTGGATTCATATTAAAAAAAAATCATATATATATATTAAAGATCGATCTTAATACATACACATATATATATATAAATATACGTTTTTTTTCTATTGTTTACATTGCGCATAACCTTTCGATTCATTAGTAACGTTCTCTCCATGACATTTTTTCTTCTCAACAGAGCGTTGAAAATAATAAAAAAAAGTATCGTGGTTAAAATGGAATTACTTCTGACAATCGGCTGTCGTTGCTCATCACTTTTATAATCATTGTTTGTCGTTATTTGAGGTTATATCTCGTTCGCTATTCTTTCTTTTTTCTTCTTCTTCTCTTTGTTCTGCTTAATTTTCAGAAGAATATTAAAAGAAAATTATTTTAATGCCTGACCCGAAATCAATAGGCGATAAATCATCATGGTCGTTCATCTATTTGCTCTTCTCTCTCTCCCTCTGTGTCTGTCTCTGTCTCTCTCGCACTTTTTCTTCTCGTCATTCTCGCTCTACTTGACCCTTGGCGAACGTGTCCGGCAAAATTTCAAACCTATCTATGTGTATATGCTCCGATTAATTGAGTTTTTCTTTCTCTGTTCTGTTCTCGGACGGAGAGAAAAAGCAAAAAAAAAAAAAACGAGAGAGGGCATATATTCTTGATTTGCTAACAACAGAACAATCTCTTTTCTTTTTCTTTCTTGCTATCGATTTTTTTTTCTCTTGACGAACGAAACAAGAAATAATTATATAGATTGATGTAGCCGCGGCTAACGCACAAACATAGAAAGAGGGAGAGAGACAGAGAGCGAGAAAGCAGGGAGAAGCGATTAGAAAACAGAGAGAGGAGAGAGACAGAAAAAAAAACGAAGGGGACCTTTCGTCGTCGCATTCCACATACATATTACCATGCCGTCATTCAAGATGCCGGTTTTTTTTCCCTTCGTGTTTTTTTTTTGTTTCTATCAAAGCGAACAGTATGATGAGTTGTTTTTTTTTAAATACGTACATCTGGGTCTGCGCGTGTTCTCCGGTGCTTTTTTTCTCCCCCCCGTTGTCGCTGCTATATTACACATGTATAACGCATGCTCCCCATCATCATCATTGCCACATGCACATATGCATCAGAAGAAGAAGGAGAGAAAGTAATGGGTGTCATCGAGTTTAGTTTTTTTTTATACGTATATTGAGCGATAATGATGATGGTGGTCGATTTGATAATATACATGGTGTTAAATAAAAACCATCCTTCGATTACAGATCGTATAATAATTATCAATGTAATACATTGTAATTATAATTATAAAAATGACTTCCGCACTATATTATCAATCGATGATAGTGCCCCAGCAACAGCAACAACAACAACAACAGCAAGTACAACAAATGCAAATGTAGTGAGTAAAGAGAAAAGATCAAAAGAACTTTTTTTTTGTTCAAATAGCTATTTGTTGCTTCAAGATATTGAAATGATGCATATCAATATTGTGTTTGTTCTATACGTTGATTTCTTTTTAGTTATCATCCACAACAACAACAAGGAACATTACCACATATGATGCCACAAGCGCAACAAGTCCATCATTTAATTCCACAATCACAAGCAACATCAACACAAAATCGTGATCATCATCAGCATTCTCATCCAGTTAAAGAAATGAATAAACCAAAAGGTCGAATGAGTGCATATACATTTTTTGTACAAAAATGTCGAGATGAACATAGAAAAGCATATCCAAATGAGAATGCTAATTTTAGTGAATTCTCAAAAAAATGTGCTGAAAAATGGAAGGTAAGATTAATCAAAGGAAAAAAAAAAGAGGAAAAAAATAAATCAATTTTATAGATGAAAGATTTTAGCTTAAAAGTGATAAGAAATTGAAAACTATTGGTTCGCAAGCGGACATTTAGATAAAATGTGTCAGACTAAAATCATAATAGAATTAATCAAAAAATCATCAATTTCTACTCATATAATTAAATGATTATTTCGTACATTTTTCATTTTCTCGATCAATTCCATTATACTTTTTTTTTTGCCTACTTTCTATGATCAAGGACAAACAACAAAAAAATTATATAGGATTAAGTGAATGATTGTGCGAACAGCTGCGTTAGAGAACAAAAGAGAGAAAAAAAACAACATTATTATTTTTTTTTTTTTGTTCTTTACTTAATAGACAATGACTGATACTGAAAAATCCAAATTTGCTGCACAAGCTGAAATAGATAAACAGCGATTTGAACGTGAAATGGCTGCTTATCAACCCGGTGAAAAACGAAAAAAGAAAAAAAAAGATCCATTGGCACCAAAACGACCATTGTAAAACTTTATTTATTTTTTTTTGGAAAAAGAGAAAATTATTATTATTGATTTTTTTTTAGATCGGCATTTTTTCATTATTGTAAAGAAGAACGTCCTAAATTAAAAGCAGTAAATCCAAGTTTATCAGTTGGTGAAATAGCTAAAGAATTAGGTGATCGATGGAATCGTACAGCACCTGATGGAAAACAAACTTATGAAGAATCTGCACAACGAGATAAGGAAAGATATGAAAAAGTCAGTTATGATTGATTGGTTTTTTTTTGTATATTAGTTTTTCATTTTATTATTAGGAAATGAATGATTTTAGATTAGCTAATAAAAAAGCTGCTAAATCAAATTCATCATCTCAGGCATTAACACAACAACAACAAACACATCACTCCGATCAACAAGTCAGAATACATCAAGATGTAGATGAAGATTTTTTAAAATTTTTATCTGATTTTATAATCGAAATTTTTTTAATTTTTTTTTCTTCAGTCACAACAACAACAACAACAACAACAACAACAACAACAACAGCAGCAGCAACAACAACAACAGCAACAACAGTACTCTTCTGTACCATACCAATTATCGCCGTTCAATCCAATGCAATCTTTTCAACCACAAGTAATTAATAGAATAGATTGATTAATTTTATTTGCTATTTTCTCTCCAGGCTTTTGCTCAAATGAACAATTTCCAAGATAATGGTTTGGCAGCTTCGCTTTTTCCTCATTATAATGGCTATTCGTTACAAATGCCACATAACAATGTAGGATATTAGTGAGCATTATAAGTAGTATGCACACATACGTATATATATATATATATAAATATACTCATATACACTCTTTCTTTCTCTTCAATATTAAATATATAAAAAAAACCAATCACCAAGTTTTATTTATTGCCATTCACGTACACATATATATATATAAAGATATATATATTTGACAAACGAATCTCCCTCCTAATTTTCTTTTGTTTGTTTGTGCCCGTTTTTTTCTTTTTTGTCTTACAAATCTGATAAACAGAGTGTGCATGTGTATATAAAGATAAACTATGATTGATAAATAATTGGTACATCGACATTAAATAGCAGCATTTTTTGTTCTTCCGGTTTTTTTTCCTTCTGTTTTCTTTTTTTTTTAATTTCAAAAACAAAAAGATCTGTTGTCAATTATTTTTTGTTTGTTCTTCTTTGTTTTGTGTAAACATAACAAATCAAAAAGAAAAAAAGAAGATAGAAAAAAAAAATTAAATAATCACAAAAACACAAATTTTTCTTTATACGGATTGAATATATAAATATAATTATACTTATTGGTGAGTAATTAATTTCTATATAGACCGCTTTGCTTTTTTTTTGTCTCTTATCATTGTATCTCTTAAAAAAATATATATATATATACACGTCTGTATGCGCGTGCTTATTTCTTCTTCTCATACTTGCAGCTTTGAATTAAAATTCGTATTTAATTTGATAAGAATTAATATATTTTTCGTTTATAGGTTCAAATGCAACAATTTCAAGCATTACAACAACAACAATTACAACAACATCTTCAACACCAAGTAAGAATAAAATAAAATAAATAATTTGATTTTTCTTTTTAATATTGTGTTTATTAGACTTACCAAACCTTAACAACAGCTAATACAAATTCAACGAATAATAATAATAATACAAATAATAATAATGGTGAACAACAACATGATGATGATGATGGTGATGATGATGACGATGATAATGAATCTGAAGTTGAAGAATAAATAAAAAATCATATTTGTTTTTTCTGGAAATACTGATCGAGTAATAATAAACATTAAAGGAAAAAAAGTATTGCGCTATTTGTTTTTTTTTTTTTGATTCCTATACTTGTCTTGATTCGTGGTTTTTTTCCTTATTCTTCTTCTTCTTCTATGGTGTAGAAATGAATACATCATTGATTTGGTTGTCTTTTTCCTTTTTTTTTTTTTTGTTTTGTTTTTTTTGTATTTGTTCGTACTGTGACTGTTTGATGTATATGAAAAAAAAAAAAAAACGAAAAACCATTCACATACTTAGCTTGTATGTATTGTCCTATTTTTCTCGTTGTCATTTTTTTGCATCATGACAAACAAGATTGTCTTTTCTTTGTTCTTACTTGTGTCTGCTGTTTTTTTTACAGGATAATGTCAGACATACATACTATTGTTCTCTCTTCCTCTTTTCTTTTTGATTATCTTATGAGTAAAAATGAAAAAGAATGGTATAGTACCATCACTTCAAATTACTATCATATATTGGTTGTCATATCTTTAGATTTGAATACAAAAATTTTAAAAAAATGGCTGCTCTAGCTGATGTAACTGCTTTAAATACAGTAGCAGCAACACATCCACGTATTATTATTCAACCTGATTGGTCAACGAATCTTAAATTAAATACATTACCTGTCGATGCTTGGCTTGAATTTAAATCTGGCAGTGCTGCTTTATCACGTATAACACAAAATATTCATGGTGTTTGTTCAATAAAAGCTTTGTTAGATCCAGAAGCTAAAGTTTACAAAACATCATCAATTGATAATTTTCAATCGACTGATATTGATAGAAATCAACAACAATTACGTATTAAAATTCGAGATACTGATTTTAGTCATACATTTCAAGGTAGATAAATATTTCTTATTGTTTTATTTATTTGTTATTTTTCAATTTTAAATAATCTAACTTTTAGGACCAATTAAATCATTTAGTACAACTGGTAAGCATGAAGATGATGAAATTAATGCTGAATTAGATCCATTAATTAATGTACCAGAACTTCCTAAAAGTCGAATGCAACAAACACATTTATCAGCCCATCCTCATTGGTTGGATATTAGTTCAGGTGGTGTTGGTTTAACAGCATTCAATAATGGAAGAATTACTATTTGGGATATTGAAAATGGTATATTCTCATCATTAAATTTAAGTCAAAAAATATATTGATTTAATTTTTTAAGGTGAAGTACGACGTACACTAAAAGGCCATGTTGAAGATGTTTATATTAGTCGATTTTTTCCGTCAGGTAAAGTTATATTACTCGTTATCATATATATGTATCAATATTCGGACTAAATTATCTTTTTTTTTTTCTATTTAGATTTTGCTGTGGTCTCTGGTGGAGCTGATATGCGTGTTAAAGTTTGGTCACTTGATAATGACAATAATGAAATACGTAATATAACATTAAGTGGACATCGTTCACGTATTAATGATGTTCAACCTCTTAATCAACAAAATGTATTAAGTGCATCGAATGATGGTTCTGTTATATTATGGGATATTAAAAAAAATGAACAAATAAATAAAATTGTTGAATTACAAGATATTAGTGTTAATTGTGTCAGTTTAATTGATTCATTATTAGCTTGTGCTTGTGATGATGGTTCAATTCGTTTTTATAATTCAAATGAAAAAAATTCAAAAGAAACAATGAATACAATTACAATTGGTTCACCAGTTAGTACACTTTGTTATTTGTCAGAATCAAATCAACTTATTTATGGTACTGAACAATCAATAATTGGCATTTATGATATACGACAATTAAATGATATACCTATTCATACATGGAAAGAACAACGAGGAAAAATAACAAGTATTACTCCTAGTCGTGATCATCAAGGTATATTAACAACAACAACTGATGGTAGTTGTTTTGAATATAATAAAGAAGAATTACAATCAATGTCGGATATATCACAATTCCATGTTCGCGATTTTACAGGTGCAGATGATTCTATACTTAATGGAAAAGTATTTAATAATAGAGTTTATTCAATTTGTCGTGATGGTCTCGTACGTGTGTATGAGAATCTAGAATAAATAGATGCTTATGCCGTTTTTTTATTCTCTAAAAGAGATTTATCGTATAAGATTATTGTATAAATTTTCTTTGTTTTTTTTATTATTGTGTTTTATTGATAGTTCTATATCGTTGTGAGAGATGATTAGTAATTTGTATTCAAGCAATATTATGATTGTTTTGTTTTGTTTGTATGTTTTTTATGTGATATAAGACCAGTTCAATAAAACTCCAGCATGAATTCTTACATTAAAATATAATAAAAATTTACATAAAATTGATTTTACATAGACTTAGATTAAGATTTTCAATTGACAAAAAATAAAAATAAAAACTTTTAGAAAGACATAAAATCGTGTTTTGTCAAATTAAAGTTTGATTGAATATAGATTATATGTCTATGTCCGAAAAACTTCCGCTGACGATTTCCGTTTAACGGAATCGGAACCGGAACTAGACCATTTCCTTAAAATTTTAACATAAAAGATTTAGAAAAACAACTTATATGTTTCTTATCCATATATTATTTCATATTCTTTGATATGTTTTTGTTTATACATATATATAATGGATACATAAATAAATATATCTTGTTTTATTTTAAAGTTCAATTATTTATAATAACAAGCCGAAAGAAAAAAAAAAAAAAAACAGAAAAATAAGTTAAGCAGAAAAAATACATGTAAGTTCATATTATATTACCATATATAAAGAAGAGAAAATAAATAATTTACATAGGTTTTCCACCACTTTTAACTAATAAATGTTGTTGTTTATAATGTTGACGATATTTATCAGATGTATTAGGCATCGATATTGAACGACAAATTTGTACGGCAGCTATTGATGGTGCTTCTAAACAATCGGTTATTGATGCAACTGGTTCAACATCTGCATCAATTGATGAAACTTTATCATGTTGATTACAGATTGAACGTATTTGTTTTAATGTATGACGACGAGTATTTGACATAACTTGTGAAACAGCTGTTGTAGCAAATGATGACGAACGTTGAATAACATATCGAAATAAAGATGATCGTTGTGCTGCTACTGTTGAATCTGTAGAACGAAATGAACTACTAGTTGTATTATTTGTTGTTGTAGAAGTTGATGTTAACCATGAACGAGTGACTGGTGGAGGCCGATATTCTCGAGCAGGACGTGTTAAATTCGTCGTCGCTATTTTTTCACCAGTATCATAAGATGATTGAGCAAATAGAGCAGCAACACTACTACGAGTTAATGTTACACGACGAGTATTTGTAGCATCTATATCTTCTATAGATATGGGTAATGTAGATGTTTCATTATTCGACATGTTTGATTTAATTCAAATAAAGACTGATATTATTTGATAACAATCAGTCAGTTTCACTCGATGTGCATTCGTCTCTTATGTCGTCATTCTTCATTTCAATGCATCTATAAATATATATAGTCGTATATATAAGAATTTTCTGACTGACCATTGTTATTAGTCTATCTATTTATATTTCTTCATTCTGTTTATTTACTTTTGTTTCGTCGTCGACGTCTTATTTTGAAAAATACTTCGACCTAAAGTAGAAAACATAACAAAATAAAACATGTTTTTTTTTTTCTTTTGAAAATAAAAATTTATCAAGAATAGATAATTTTAATCAAACCATTGTTTCTGTTGTCAATGAAATAATACGAATAGTACAAACATTTATAAAAACAAAAAAAAACTTTATCATAAATATATTGAGAATTTCAATGTTTGTTTTTCCGTGTAATATAATAAAAAGGATAAATTCAAAAAAAAAAAAAAAGTAGACTATTTTTTTTTCTTTTACTTCTTGTTGTACTGATCAGTTGTTTTATAATATACTTCAAAGGTCACAGAAGAAAACCTTGAAGTTTTCTATGATAGACGATACAAATCTGCTGTTATTAGCAGCGAAGACATTCGAGTTGATAAGTAAAGTGAAACCTGAGTTGACTTTTTTCTTTGTTATTGTAATGCTTCTTTGAGACTTAATGATAATAGAAATTGAAATCTTCTATGATTTATATGTCAAGCGTACTTTTGTACTTTTCTTTTTTTTTTTTTTTTTAATCATGACAAATGATGATTGGTATGATTATAATATAAGATGGAATATGAAACGTCTCGTTTTTCAATAATACTTTTATACAAAGAATACATGAAAATACTAGACTCATAATTCTCTTTGCATACTTATAATAACTCGAATTTTTACAGTTATTAATAAATGACTTGTATATCTATTTAAGAATAATCAAACTTTTTATTTTATCTATTAAAGTAAAATAAGAAAAAAGTAGATATTTAATTATCTTATTCAGTAAATAAAAATTAAAGTTCATATTAATCATATGAAAAAGTATACATAATACTTAGTTTATTTAGATTAAGATTATTATCTATATATATTATTTATTCAATATGTATTCATTCATTTATTAAATCTATTGTTGACTCAAAGAAAAAAAAAACACATTTTGAAAATCTGTTTGTAAATGTCAAGATGTTACTATTCAATATGATCAAAGAATAACGCGATGAACTTTTGTATTATTTACTTTTTCTTATACTTTCAATAGATGAAACAAAAAAAAAAAAAAAAAATAGTCACTATATATTGTCCTTTGTCAAAAGGTCGATCATACTGTAACTTACAAAAAAAAAAACAAGCATATTAGTTATAAGCGATATTCCTTATTCCTTCGACAAAACAAAAACAAATAGACATGTGATCAAATTTAAGTATTATATTCGTAATACAAAACAAACAAACAAAAAAATGTACCCATTAATGCTAAAGAAAAAGTTGAGTATTAACTAAATACATAAAACAACATTCAATATATAGATTAAATTATCATTTGAATAGAGCATTTGAAAATAGCGTAGTTGTTGCTACTGCAATTATAGAATAGTATGACTATAAAATAATTATGATACATTCTGATGTAATTGATGTTTTAAGCACTGTTTAATATCACATTTATCCTCTTTTTTTTTGTCACAGACTATGCAGTTGAATATTCTCTAGTCAACCATATTCAACAAAAATTAATCAACCAAATTGATTTTTCACCATTAAATTAAGTACGACAATTAAGATAATGGCTTTCTGTAATAAAAAGATATAATTGGAAAATAATTTCCTAGAAACTAATTGATTGTATGTGCGTCATCATAATTACTATTGCAGCCTTTGCTTAAGTTAATTCACACGAATATCATTTGTATATCTGGTTACTCAATTGGAAAATACAAACAATAATTTTACTAGAATAATGATACATTCTCATTTACAAAAGATAATCAACTTTAATTTAAATAACATCTATGAAAATTGTTTTAGTTTTTGAGTCGATTGTGATTTTAATTTACGAATATAAAATGGAACTAGCAAAATATACTGATTGTGTCAATTCGTTTATAATAATATTACGGAGAAAGCTTTCTTACATCAATTGTTAGTCATTATTTAAACGCGTTACATATGTACTAATGCTTTTTCTAGTATATTAAATGTAACAATTTAAAGAAATTTAGTTAATGGATTCAATTATATCTATTTTTGTTTCATTTAAATAAGAAATAGGGATCATTAAAAACGGCTTCTAACGCCACCATATATACGATATGAATATTATTGGTCTATGACAGATTGTCGTCTCGCTCTGTCATTTTTCTCTTTTCGTGTAATAAATGTCTCGTATTCTTTCGTTCGTTAATATATTATTTTTTTTTTTGTGTTGAATATAGTTAAGTCTTTAGTATAAAGTTTTTTTTTTTTTCGTTTTCTTTCGAATTCTTATCAAACAAGAGAAATAACATTGTATATCATTTAATGACGTATGTAAAGATTTTTATTCTTCCGTATCATTTATTTCCTAATACAAGATAAAATCTGTTTCATATTTATTTATATTAGTATGCTTGTTATTTGATGTTTCCTCTCATCGATTTATTGTTTGATGAGGAAGAAAACAGGAAGAGTAGTCGGTCATAAGATTACGTTAGAAAGAAGTGATGAACGTAATCGCATGTCCGATAAATAAACGATAGTTTGATGACCTCTTCTCTCCTCTTTATTCTCTTCTTTACCCTTACTAGCTATTTCCTCATGCTAATGTCTAACATAGCTAGACAACCATATATAGTTACTAGAAGATCGTGACGATTGAGCAACTCTGAACGCAAACGTTCTTTCCGACACTTTATATCTGTGACCGACAAAGAGAGAGAGAGAAAGAGAGAGAAAAAATTCCCTTTTTAGGTTTAGATCCGAATTATCATTATACTCGTTTGGTTGAACAGATAAATTGATGATGGAAAGTAGACATTTGTTGTACTATTTTTCTAACTGAAGCTTATCCTTATTTGACACTTATTTGCTTCTATTAATAATAGAATATAACTCATTTTTTGAAAGAATTTTTGACATAGATATACTTTTGATCAATATTGATTACATTAATAACCTTCTTGTCATGTTTTCCATACCTATTAATGCATCAATGAAGTATCATTATATTCCTTTTTTTTTTATTTTTTTTCTTTGTTCATATATACAAGGTTTTATATTATTTATAAGTAAATAGATGAATAGATATGTTTCTTTTGTGTCTTTCAATAGATTTTTATTGAATTAATATATATAAAAATTAAGTTTGTAGTTGTTGTCGATAACTTATGCGACGACTTCATCAACAAAGAATCATGTGACAACTTGTATCGATATATCTCTTCACTTGTAATATTACGTTTTGGATCAAGGTGCTATTTACATATAAATATATGTCTATCTTTCCTTTGTAACACAAAAAAAAAAAGGCATGGGAGAAAGGTAAAGTTATTGATTAGTATTATTGTTCTTATGTAGAAAAAAAAAATGAAAAAAAAGAAATATCAATATGTATGTCACTTTATTACCCCGGTTTCTTTTGCTTTCTGTTTTATTAGACTTGAGTGGGTTCAAATCATCGAGCCGAAATCCAAGGACACTATGTATGCCAATCTGGTTACTGGTGAATGCGTTTGGGAAGCACCGCCTGGTGCAAAAATGTAAGTTTCAATTTACGAAACAAAAGAAATCTTTTTCATCATATGATATTTCATTAAATTAAAAAAAAATCAATTGAGATTATTCTCTTTTTTTTGACAGTCTACAGATGATAAGAGACCTTTCACATTTCACTTTCTATTTCAATTATGAATAAAAGAGTGCATAAAGAAAGGTCAACTCAATGTACAACGAGAGAGAGAGAAAAAAATGACGAGTTTAACCACACGTACAAATGAACATAGCAAACAATAGAGATGAACACATGTCATTATATACTACTAGTGCGACAATAGTATTTTTTTAGTACTTGTACGGATGTTTTGCTTTCGTGTCAAGATGTCAATAAATAGCTAGTCAAAAAGAAAGGAGTAAATCTTATTGTCTATCTGTCTCATTTGAACTAATTCTTCACTAGAATGAACTAGATAAAGAAAGAGATATCAATTAACACAGAGATTAACTTATATTATAGTGTATTTTATTCAACAGACAACATCAATTAATTGCCTAATATAATCAACTTCTTGACAGTATATCCTCCTGATTTGCAGCCTTCATATACTAAAAATGTATATATATATGCATACATGTATAACCTTGGTTTTTCTTTTTCTTCTAAAAAGAAACAAAGCAACTGTATGTCTGGACAATAGAAAATGACACAACATGAATAAATAAGAAGTCCAAAGAACATATATGAATTGTTATTATAACATTTTAAGATAATTTTTACATCTAATTTCTTTTCTATCTTCTTCTGAACTTATTCTAGTAAATTAACAGACGATAATCAATGGTGGGAATTATTTGATGGAAGTACTAGACGTAATTATTATTATAATGCACGAACTCAAAGAACTATTTGGCAACGTCCAACAGGTGCTGATATAATTCCTTTAGCTAAACTACAGGTATTAAAATAGAATTACATAATTGATTTGTCTCTTTTTTTCCTATTTATTGATATAAGTCGAATAAAGAAACATGTGCAGGATATTAATCATCATTGACTTTCATCATGAAAGATATTGTTCTATCTACAATATAGATGATGATGTAAATCTTTCTTCTTTTCTCTCTTATACTGATATGATCATGGTCAACATCATCAATGTATTCATTCCTTTTTGTTTCTTATATATACATATACAGATGATCAAAGAAAATACAGAACCTAAAACTGAACAAACAACTATAATTTCATCAACATCTTCAATCAATCATACGGTTCAACAATTAACTACAATTAATAATACACAATCTATAATTAATAATAAATGGAAACAAATATCTCTACAAGGGCTTAATATAACACCACAGGAAACTAAATTAAAAATTGTCACTCCATCATTTCATTCAACTACTCAATGTGTAAATATTTTTTTTTTGTTTTTTGTTTGATATTAAAAAATAAAATCAGAGAATTTGTTTTTTATTTTAAATATTTTATTTAAGTCTATTGACCATACAGCAACTGTTCGTCATCCACATTCAATACTTTCTTCATTAACAACTAATGATTTAACAGTTGCAATGAATTCAAATAATACAAATAATGACAAATCACCATATGATAATTTAACTACTGCAAATTACTATCCATTTAATAAAAGATCTAATCAACATTTTAACAATGATCCATATGATAATTATCCAAGTATTCCAAATCAATATCAAAATACTTTAGGTAATTTTCATCGGGGTTTTTCTTCTTTCTTTTAGTTTAATTCATCAGTATGATATAAATATTTTTTTCTAAAGGACAATCATTATATACAAAACGTTCTCCAAGTACTCATTTAAAATCTCCATTTAAATTTCAAATGACCACAAATGAAAATAATTTTTATCATACAAATACATCAAAAGATGAAAGTTCACATATTCATCAACAATTACCGAACATATTTCGTCATATTAGTACACCGTCATTAGAATTATATCATAATAATCAAATAAATTCAATGAGTTTAATTCCATCAACAATTGAACATCATCATCATCATCATCATCATATAAGAAAAAAACAACCACGTACTAATCCAAACTATGTTAATATACAAATAAAAACAGATGATGGTTCATTACGTAGTACCTATATTCGTATAAATGATATACAAAACTGTCAAATACCATTACCAATCTCATCATCATCATCATCATCATCACCATCAAATAGTTCGTCGGAACAAGATTCAATGCTATGTAATTCTCAGTCGTATTTTAATGACTCAAATGGTTATTTTCCAAGTGATGAAACAATTAGCAGTGGTAAAAGAAATCATGAACAAGGTACTGAAATGATCATGAATCAAAACTCATCATCATCATCATCGTCATCATTTTCGTCATCGCCACCATCAATGGATAGTAACGAGAATCAAATGAATGATGCTTACATATTATCTAATAAAAAAAATCTTGCGATGAAACAATTTATAACAGGTGCTAATGGTAAAAAAACTATGACTCATTGTGATAATCTCAAAAGAAAGACAGATAATAAAAAACATATTTTTTTATTTTATTTTTAGAATTTGTTTTTCATTCAACAATTGATCCCATTAGTTTCAATTTTCAACAAATTAAAATGATTAATAATGGTAAATTTCTTAATGATATCATGCGTCATTAAATCTGTCCTATTACTTTAACTTATAATTGAGTGAGATTATCCGAACGAATAATTCACTTTTCTTTGATTGAATTTCAAACGGAAGACATGATTTTTTTCCAAGACTTATATTTTCAATCACATGAAAATATAATAATGATTTATTTCTGTTTTTTTTTCTAGTTAATGATGAAACTAACAATAATATTGATATCAAATGTAGTACTAATTCAAAAACATCAACACTTTCATCACCTATTTTACCAATTTATTATGATAGTTATTCAAATTCACCTTCAATAACATCTCATTGTAAAGAATATTTAGAATATTAATCAGCCACATTTTGTTTATTTTATTTTATTTTTCATGACAGCAATGAATCAATCACATGACACAGGTAGTATTGATTCATCATCAAATATAACACACTCTGGATCAATTCATTTGAATGGTTTATGTAATAATAAAAAGAATATTCAAGTATTTGTGGACAAACAGGTACTTTTTATTTAATTAAAAAAAAGGACGCTCCTAACAAGAAAAATATTAATCTTATTAATTTTTATTTTCGTAGCGAATTTCGTCAGCAACATCAACAAAATCTTCAACAACAACAATGAATGAATTAGAATCTACTATATTATTTAATGATATGTTAAATTTAAATACACATAAACGAGGTTTATTTAGTAGACGTTTAACACAAGATAATTTATTATCATGGACAAAAGAAAGTTTAAAAAAACCATTATTACGTACATTAGATAAAATACTTCGAAAAGAAGCACCAAATATATTTAAACTTATACAAATATATATGGGAGATAGAAAATCAAAACAAACTGCATCATTAAATACATGTTTAGAATTAACAACAAAAGGTTGGAGTCTACCGTCCATACGCGATGAACTTTATTTACAATTAATTAAACAAACAAGTTATAATTATAATGCTGAAAGTTTACAACGTGGTTGGGAATTGATTGGTAAAACAACCAAAAAACAAAATACTTTTTTCTTTCTTTGATTTATTGATTTTTATTTATCTAGCAATTTGTCTTTCATTCTTTCCACCATCAAGTAAATTTCAAATCATCCTTGAACATTATATATCAATACAAACAACTGGAAATACTGATACATTTGAAGTGCCTATATCAATTTATGCTAAAGTTTGTCGTAAACGTCTAGAAAAAATTCTTCAAACTGGTCCAAAAAGAGGTTTAAAAAAACCAACTTTTGAAGAAATTGAGCTTTCAAAGGTAAATTAAAAGGCTCATATATATGATTACAAATAAATGAACGAGAACAAAAATCAGCCACTAACCATTTGGAGATGAATATTATTCAGTAGTTTATTTTTCCTGCTATTCGAAGTATTTGAAAGAACTCAAATAGTGATTCGAAAAGAGAAAATTGTTTGCAACAAGAATATTAAAAAAAAAATACGAATTGATATTAGATTAATCGAGTATTTAGAAAATCAAAATTTTAGTTTTTCAGTACTTAGAATATCTAAGTATAATTTTATTTAGAATAATAGAGGAAATGATTTATTATAAAATGAGACATCTTAGCGTTCTGTACTCCTTTTGTTAGCTGAGATACGGCAATTTTAGTGAAGGGTCAACAATGTTTTTTCTATGGGAAATAATAGAAAAAACAAACTTTAGGGGTTTCTGTAATATTGCTTTATCTCAGCCAAGAAAACATCACAAAAAAAACTGGAAAAACGTTTCATTTTGTAGAGAATACTTTTTTCTATGTAGTCTAAACAAAATTATGTTTACGTGTTGTAAATATTGAAAAACTAGAGTTTTGGTTTTCTAGGAGATTGTATCTCGAAGAATGTGATAGTAGTTTTTATTTTCCTGTAGAGTAGAAAATGAACTTCAATGAAGAATTTCGGTACCTACTGTATGTGTAAAACCGATAAAACGCATAAGAAATCGTTCCCTTAGTAGGAGAAGAATTGATAATTTCTAGTAGTATATTTTGATAAAAAAATTAAACAATTGAATGTCACTACATGAAATTCTTTTGAAAAGAAGTAGGTCACAATCATACTTTATCTCTCTATTATGTGAAACTTGTCAGAACAAACAACTATGCTATATAAAACTTTTTTGTTATCTTTAACATAGTCAGATTTCTTTATCAACAAATTTAAAAGTATAAAGTTTCAAATTCATATCTTTTTTCTTAATATTTTCCTAGAGATTAAAAGCATTGCCAAAACTTTTTAAGCAAAGTTTAGAATATCTTGACATTATCGATATCTATGTTTGATATGAATATGAAATTTCAAATAAGTGTAATCTTGAGACGATTTCTTATTAGTCTCACATTATTGATACTTAATCATATATCAATTGTATATTGTTTTTCAGCATACAATTCATTTTCCTTCCATGTTTGGTAGTACTCTTGAGGAAGTAATGGCTATGCAAAGAACACGATTTCCTGAAAAACGTTTACCATGGATTCAAACAACATTATCTGAAGAAGTATTAAAATTAAATGGTGCAAAAACTGAAGGAATATTTCGGTAAGTTTTAACATGTTTATTTTGAATTTTAGTTTCTTTTTTTCTCGAAAAAAAATCTCCTTTTTTTTTTAGAGTACCGGGTGATTTAGATAGTGTTAATGCATTAAAAGTAAAATGTGATCAATGGCAACTTCCATCGCTTGAAGATGCTCATTTACCAGCATCATTATTAAAACTTTGGTATCGTGAATTAGCTGAACCATTAATTCCAACGATGTTTTATGAACAATGCATATTGAACTGTGATAAAGCAGAAACATGTATACGTCTGGTACATTCATTACCTGACATAAATCGAATCGTTTTAACATATCTTATTCGTTTTCTTCAAGTAAACTATTGTTGTTTGATGATTTTTTCAAGAACGAAAGTTTCTTTTCTTTTTTCTATAGATATTTTCTACAGCGGAAAATGTTGTTTATACAAAAATGGATGTGAATAATTTATCGATGGTATTTGCACCAAATATCCTTCGATGTAATTCCGAGGATACAAAAGTTATATTTGAAAATGCAAGAAAAGAAATGTTATTTATTAAAATTCTTATACTCAATTTGGATACTGATTCAATCGAAGGTGTTATCTAATTTTTCATCTTCTTATTATGCAAATCGTGTTTTGTTTTTGTTAATGTGTTGTTTTTTTGTTTTTCTAAATTTCTCTTCAATTGATCAATTTGCTATTTTTTTCTTGTTCATTAGAATCTCATACATACACCGAATCGTGTATGACATACGTTTTATTGCTTTCTCTTTTACTCTCAGGAACTCATATTCGTGCTTATGTTTATGTTTGTAAACAGAACAGTTTTCACAGCGTTTATGCAAATTAAAAGAAAACATTAAATAAAAGAAACTGACGCTAGTCATTGAATTGATTTTTGATGAACAATATCATTTAAGTGTACGAAATCATGTTTCTGTCAGATATAATTTAATAAATGAAATCGAACAAGATCCTTATTTTTTGCGTCAAAATAAATTTAATAAAGATTTATCGCAAGATTTGATAAAATGCTTCAATGTGTTTACATATGTTCACTTTCGAGCTTATAATCAAATTGGGCAGGATATGCATAATTGAATTGCATTAAGGGTAAAATAATACTTTGGCGATGAAATAAAGAACGAAGTAAATATATTTGTATTTGATTAATCTGTTCTTGAAATAAGTAATGCTTTTGTGTAACCTTGGAGGTAATCCTTTAAAGCTCATTATAAATAAAACAAAAGCTTTGTTTTTGATTTCTATTTTGTCTAAGTAGTGCATTATTTCAAAAAATCTTAGACAAAATTTATTCTTTAAATTCCATTATTTCATATAAAAGAAAGGTTCAGCTTACTCATAGCTCATTATGGTATAAGTGAAATTCTCGAAGAAATAATCTTGCAGAATTTTTCTTTAACACACACCAGCAGATAACATTAACTGGTAGAATAATGTCGAACTATTTTTATTTTCTAAGACGTAAATGTAATGATTTAGTTAGTTAATACTTGAATATTTCATCATTATTGTATTTTTGTTTTGTTGTTAATTCCCAAAAGAACATTATGTAATGTTTTATTTTTTAATTGAAGACATCTTTTCTCATACATATGAAATATTCATGCATACTATACATAGAACATTGATCTATTGGGAAATCTAGAACTTTCAAGTTTATACTATTATCAATATTAATCTGTAACTATAGAATTATAAATTTTAAAGAAAATAACTCACTGATTATTAATATTTCAAATATAACTTAAATTATCAATGCATTTTTTTCTTCATCCTTATTGTTGTTAGACAACACTATGTATTACTTAGGAAAAATAATCATCAAAGTGTATTTATTCTGCATGCAAACATATAACAAGAATCAATAGAATAAAACTACATGTAATGTCTATCTAGATCTTATTTTCTCTTCAATCTATCTTCTATTTTAATTAAGATAACTTCACTAATAATTCCAATTGCATGATTTTGCCAGTTTATATTAGTTATCAAAAATCATAAATAATAATTTAATAATTAGACAAACAGTGAATCTTGTGTTATAGTCATGTGTTAAAGTATTTAATCATTCATTATTATTAAATATATAGACATAGAAAACTGCAGCATTGACTCGTAAGAAAACAGTTGAAATTTGACAATGACTAATTAATATCTGAATTATTATTCTTATTTATAGATTTCATAGTTATTTATTGGATGTTACTCTCTATGCTCAAGTTCGTGTTGAACTTCTATATGTACAAGTTCTTAACTATAAATCAGATATAATAATAAAATATTTTAAATTAACCAACTATTGTTAAACATCATCATGTACTATGTATTCTAAAAGCTTAAATCAAAAAAGTAGAAAAATAAAATAAAACAAAAAGTAATCTTGTATTCGAAATTGATTTATTTGTGTCAAAAGAAAAAAAAACGATTGTGAGCAAAGAAGAAACACACGACGCATACATAATTATAGTAAATAAAGACTAGTCAGCATCAAATAATATAATAGTAAACAAAAATCGTTTGTATTTTAATACGAAGTAATTACACATGCATATATATATGTGTTTTTTGTTTGTGAAATACTCTTTTTCGTTGAAATATATAAAGACATATACAGATCTTTTCTAATTTAATATACAAAAAGCAAACAAAAAGAAAAAAAAACTGAATTTGATAACTTTTCGTGTTGTATATGTTTAATATTAGTAATAAAGCAAAATAGATTGACTAGTAAGACAAACAAAAGGAGAAGAAGAAAAACAAACTGTCACATGCACACATCTGACAACATATACAAACAAAAGAGAAAAAAAGATATAAGAGAAAGATATATGGAATAGAGTATTATTATTATTATTATTGAGTAATTTCTTTTTTTGTGCTAATCATAAAATTTGTTATTTCTTGTTTTTTTTTTCACTGTGTATACATCTAACCTGACTAGAAAAGTCATAAGAAAAAGAAGAGTCACTGAAGTCTTTTTTTCCAAAGAAACAAAGGCTAATAGAGAAGAAAAATATAAAGAAAACGTTCCGATCGTTTGATGTTTTTCTTTTTTTTTGTTTTTTTTGAGCATAATGTTAATATAACCCACAACCACGAAGATTTAATGTAATTATAACCTATGAAAACAAATCGGATATCAATTAAGATTTATTTTTATAATATAAATAGAAAAAAGATATTTACATCAGTAACGGCATCAAACACAAACTGCACATTTTGTGTATCTGTTGCACATGTATGATGGCAATAAACTTCTTTTTGTGTTGATTTATTTTTAGCAACAAATTGTGCTTGAATATACTCAGCAGCTGGATCATATTCATTTGGTCCTGTATATTCACGAAAACAGAGTGTTAATGGTGAACGTTTGATTTTTTCTTCAAATAAATCCTTTTTATTTAAGAATAATATTATACCCGTATAAACAAACCTAAAAATAGAAAATTGAGAGTTATGTTATTTTTGTTTTTTTTTTGCTAATATAAATGATTTAAGAAAAAAACGAGAAACAAACCATTTATTATTACAAATACTATCGAATAAACGTAACGATTCATGCATACGATTAGTTGATTCATCTTCATAAAGTACTTGATCATATTCAGAAAGTGCCACACAAAAAATAATAGCGGTCACATCTTCGAAACAATGAATCCTATATTATACAAAAACAATCGATAAACCTTTAGATCCATCTATGAATAAAATAAACTAAAAACAAACCATTTTTTTCTTTCTGATCTTTGTCCACCAACATCAAATAATCGAAAATTTAAATTTTTAAAAGAAAAATTAATTTCAACAATTCCAGTTGTTTTAACACGTGTTCGTAATATATCTTGTTCATTAGGTAAAAAATCTGGTGAACCAATTCGATATAATTGATCAAGAAAATATTGTGCCGAATCATTTAATTGATATTCATTACTACGTAAAAAACATTGTTGAACACCAGCATCAGCCCATAAACGTTCCATTGATGATAGTAATTCACTATTGAATGGTTCTGTATCTTTCATACGTTGTATAACTTCAAGTACACGTTGAGCATCAGCTTCACGTTCAACGGATGCAAATTGTATATTAAGCATATTCATAGCTCGTATAATAGCTCCTAATGATTGAATTGTATTTGAATAAACAACTGGACGATATTGTTCAAATTCTTCTTTAGTATAACCATGCTGATGAATAATACGCATTTGTTTAACAATTGTTGATTTACCCGATTCACCAGCACCTATATTTATATAAGAGTAAAAATATTTTGACAATATGTTTTTTTATTTTAATACTATTTGACATACCGAGTAATAAAAGTTTAACATCTTTAGCTGCACGTTCAGCATCTTCTTTTATCAAACGATCAAGTGCTTTGCTATACTATAAACGAATAAATTCTTATTAAATCATATTTTTAATTATTATTAAAAGAAAACAAATGATTAGAAAAGCATTTTAGAAATTATTTGTTTTTTTTTTAGAAATGTGTTTTGTTAATCAAATAAAGGCGTTATTATTTTTTTTTTGTTTAATATAAATCTTACTATTAAATAATTTCTGAAATCAAACAACAATCAAATAATAAACAAAATTTTCGAATATAATCGATTAAATTACTTACTTCTTTTTGTCGTTTTTCGTCTTGACTTGTTGCGCAACCCATTTTAAATAATTATACTTTATTTAATATAAATAAAATATGAAAATATTCATTTATACGATTTCAATCGATAGGTTATTGTTTTTTTTCTTATTCTATAGAATAATCTTATAAAAGAATAGTTATGATGAGACGCCATTTTTTTCTTTTCTTCAATGATTCAGCATCTTTATTTACAAATGTATAGATGCTTTAAAAAAATGCGTTTAAAACAATATTTGTCGGCACCGTTTAAGGGATTCTAACGAATTAAGGGATAACATGGACGCCATTATAGAGGCTCGAGAACCAAAATTTGATTCGTTTATTTATGTTATAAATACAAACTGTTTTATCGTATTATGATTCATTGAAAAAACAGTGAAAGTATCCCTGTTTGAAAACTGTACTTAAGAGAGAATCTGAAACTAAACGCCCGATGATTTTATTTCGTCCGAAAAAATTTAAAAAAGAAATTCTGAACAACGTACAAAAATTTGCAACAATTCTGGAATTGTTCTAATTATGCATAAAAAAGAACTTTGTAGAATATTTGTTAGAGCTAGGCTCTTTTCAATTCTGACTTTTATTTCGATGAATGAAAGCCAGTTGACAAGTGATTTTTTTCGTTTTTATGTAATAGAAAGCGTTTGAAGTATTCTAGCGAGACTAGAAACCTGTAAGAGTGTGATGCCTATCGAACGCGTAGATTTTTCAGGCGCCACGGCAACTAAACAAGTGAGTGAAAAATGAAGAAAATATTTGCAACACAAATAAAATAGAAAAACAATCTAAGAAGATTAGTATTATTGTGTGCTGAAAAATATTTATCTGTACTTGACTCTATGAAGGAAGATCAGAATAGATACTTGTGAAAGCGGATTTCTAGATTTTTGCTGAGAACAATGAATTTCTATTTTATTTTCTGCATTATTTAAATTGTTCATTTAAAGTTCACCAGATCACGAATTGTTCTTTAACAATGTTCTTGATTTTGTGTTTTCATTTCTAAAGTAACACAGAATCTGACTCT